>JASDQU010371001.1:133576-148122 GCA_032191745.1 Picea mariana
AAGATACATTTATCATAAAGGAACACGTGTGGTAAATGGACCCAGACGTAGTCCTTCCTTGATCATGACAAGGAATAATATGGACTCGAGGTGCTTGAAGTGCTTTCCACGTGTCAGTTAGCATCAAGCTGACATTCACTCACAGGTGTGTACTTGTGGTGAAAGATCCCGGTGTGGTCTTTGTCCTAGTCATGGTGATTTGACAAGGAATGATAAAGACTCAAGATGCTATATGCTATTACATGCGAACCCAGAGTGAACCTTATCTCAGAGAAAGTCAATTGGCTCAAAATGGAGAGTCGTAGAAGGAGTTTCTCCTCGATTCAGACAGGAGAGAGACATCTCCCAAGACTGACAGACAAGTGTCATGAGTCTAGGGTGAAGTTTGTATACTTCAGAGACAAGCTTGGCATGATGCAGAATATCTCCCTTATTGAGAGGGAGTGTTGATGTTTGGACAACATCAGGAAGACATTCTCTTAGATTAATAATTAATAATATAATTATTGATTATTAAATACTATATATAATAAGTAAATGATAATAATAAATAGTTATTGATTATCCAAGGGACGCATCATTTCATGGATGGTCATTATATGTTCTCTATATATGGAACACTCATCATTGTAATAATATATCGATCGTATCTCATATGAAGAAAAACAACATATCCCTCCTTTGTTGAGGCAAAAAAGTGATTTTAATCACTCAAAATTGAATTGTGCTCTCAAAAATGTAAAAAGGACAATTTAATTAAAGTGCTAAAAATTAGCAAACATGTCGGGGACATGTTTCTTCATGTCTGGAGTCCATGGTCTAGTTGGCGAAGCAATCTCCTAGTGAGGGCGCCTTAGTTGAGTGACATGGCAAGTGAGAGGAGATCCCAATGAAGCTAGGCACACCTCCTCCTCTAGTTGGTGCATCCACACGAGAGGGGCGCTAATCCCAATGAGGGACTCGCCCTCTCTTCCTCTTCCACTACCTCTCCACTCATTCTCCACTTCACTCCCACGTTTCCCCAGTTAGCTACTGCGCCACTCCTCTTCTCCCATGCACTCTAACTTAGGAAACTTCAGCAGGAAAGCTATAAAGGAAGGTCAACCCTCCTCATATGAGTTAGTCAAAGCCTGGGGAAAGAGTTTATGCTATTGTATTGTATATCTATAATTTTCTTTCAAGTTTGAATAAAGAAAACTTTGAAAGTCACATGGTGGATGGTAGCATTGTGTGGAAGTTGATGTTCATGGTCTAAATTTATGAGGTAATTGTATTGTGTTTACATGCATTTCAATTTGTAGGTTGGCCTTGACAAGGGTGTTATCACCCAATAGGAAAGATCTTCTTAACTAGCTTGGATATTAAGATCTTTTGTTACTTTACATATGCGGTTGACAATTTGCATGTTAATTTGTTTAATTGCATGTTATTTAAATTTCATGTGTAGGGAACACTGATTATTTATCAAGTTGTATATAGGTTTATCAAGATTGCAGGTCCCCATACTTGAAGTGGTGGCTGATTTCAGTTCAATCTTCCAAATTCTTCAAGGTCTTTTCACAAACGAGTCCCTCATCCTTTCACTGGAAGACCCCATAGCCCAAGATTCAATTCTTGAAGGATGGCTTTCTCTCTCTCTTTCTCACCCTTCTATTATTCAATTTCTTGGTTACCTATTATCTATATGCAAGCATTTGAGTCTAATTTCTAAGGCTAAATCTTTAATTTTCTTATGCATGCATAGGATTTCTAGATCTGATTTTTATTTAAAGTTTATCTAACGAATCTAGATCTAACACAAGAAAAGATCCCCTTTCGTTAGTAATTTTCTGATTATTTTTTAAAGGTGAAATTTAATCTTTTCCATTTGCTTTGTATTGTTACATCTAGCAATAAAATTTGTTAGTTTGAAGTTGTTAGTTTCTTGTTTCATTTTTCAAGCAGTTTTGATCAATCCCCTCAGTTGTCCCAAATCATTTTGGGCATCTTTTGGGATATTCTCCTTGCTGATTTTGTAGGTTATTGGACAGCCAAAGAGAAACTTTGTTCAACTTGGACGAGTTTGGGGCATTCAGGCAACCAGGAGTCCTCTAACCTCTTCTAAAAACCCCAAAAAAGTTGTTTTTTTGCATGAGAAAATATCAAAAAAAAATTGGTCAATTTTATTCATTTATTTTCTAATTTCTTATAGTGTTTCTTATCATCATCTAATTCTTTTTCGTTGCTGGTTTTTGGCAGGTCCGTTACAAAACAAGGGGRAACTTTGACGAATTTGAAGCAAAACTGAAGAGTTTCTACCCCAAGTTGGACCCTTTGAAGACCAAGACTTTAGAAAGCCTTCTTTGTAATTGTTGTTAATAATTTGATCCATTCTATAAGAATCCAAAATTCATAAAAAWGGAAAAAAGAGAATTCATTTCTCCAAGAGTAATAGGCATTAATAAAAATTATTAATTTTAGAGCAGCTATTAAGTTTMTTTTCAATTTACTAGACAATAATAGCATATGCAGGATCACTGAGAGACACAATCACAAGATACACAGCATTTATCCTAGGAAACCCTCATGGGGGAGAAAACCCAGCAAAAACTTCCTTAAATAGCCAATACAATGCCAAGACAATAAACCAAAACACTAGAGAATATCCAACACTGAGCAATGTGCCTCTCTCCTCCTTCCGTCAACTAGCAATTGTAGCTTCCTTCAAACTTGCGCACTAGATGAGTGAGCTGAGTGAGTGAGCTAATGAGGCGCTAGCCTCTCTTATTTATATTGGTTGGCAGGCGCTAGGGAGGTGTCTCTTCACTGGGCAGGGCCGACTTCTTCACTTAGTGGCTAAAACCACTTTAATTAGGCCTGGGGGACAACTTCTTAATTAGCACTATATAATTAGGCTTTGACTATTCCACAAAAGGGGATTGATCTAATTAATAATAACTCAATAATAAATAGAATACTCTTTGCAGTTACAATAGTTCAACACTCCCCCTTAACAAGAAGGGTATTCTACAACATCATTAGGAGAGAGAAAGGGCAACAACATCAACAACATCTAGAACACTGACTGGCATGTCTATAAATCATCGAAAGTTTTTCCCATCATCAATATCATCATCCACAGCAAGGAGTTGGAATGGCATCATCATCATCTGCATCGACATCAATTACTATAACACTCATACATCATCATCATTAATAACAGCACGAGGTTGATACAACATCAACAACAACATCATCATCACAGCACAAAGGTTGGAGAACCAACAACATCACTGTACAAAGGTTAGAGCAACAACATCATCACAGCATGAAGGCTAGAGCAACATCATCATCATCACCATGGGGCAACAAAATGAGGCAGGTGTTACAACATTTTGTGGTACTTTGATAGTCCCTAAGGAGCTACCCAGGAATCATAAGATTCCCTAGGATATAAAATCCTAACGGAGCTACAACGTGGTACGATGACAGATCGTCCTTACCAGACCTTCGAGATCTGCCCAGGAATCATAAGATTCCCTAGGATTATAAAAATCCTAAAGGAGCTACCACTACAGACCACAGCTAGCATATACATGCACAGGTACTCTAACAGACCGTCCTTACCAGACCTTTGGGATCTGTCCAGGGATGATGAGTCCCCTGGATATAAAATCCTAACTGAGCTACCCGTTGTTGGTCAGGATACCATAGTATCATCAGCATCACTCCTCTTTTCGAGGGAGGTCCTTTCGGACTATATCAAGCTTGTCTCGAAAGTGCTCAAACTTTACACGAGACAGAGGCTTGGTCAACACATCTGCAACCTGCTCATCTGTGCCAACATATTGGAGCTTTATGGCTCCCCTCTACACCATATCATGAATGTAGTGATACCGGATTTCTATGTGCTTCGACTTGTCATCTTTATGCAGCTCTGGTTATCACATAGAATCATGGTTGCTTCCATCTCCAGATCAAATAGACCTGTCAACAACTTTCGTAGCCATAAGGCTTCACAACTAGCGGAACATGCAGTAATGTATTCCACTTTTGTTGTGCTGAGAGCAATACTAGATTGCTTCCTACTTTGCCATGAAGTCATGGTGGATCCCAAACTGAAACAACATCCTGAAGTGCTCTTTCTGTCAGAAACACTTCCAGCCCAATCTGAATCGGTATAACCAATCAGTCTGAAATCTTGATCTCCATTGTAGAAGAGACCAAAATCCAACGTACCCTTAAGGTATCTCATCACATGTTTTGCAGCAACAAGGTGAACACGTCTAGGCTCTACCAGATACTGACTCAAGGTGTTCACAACAAAACATACATCTGGCCTAGTATTCGTCAAATACATCAACGATCCAATGATTTGTCTGTACAGCATAGCATCAACCAATTCTGACAAAGTATCCACCATGAACTTCAACTTTGTTTCCTTGGGTGTATTCATGGATTTACACTCCAACATATCAAACTTCTTCAGCGTTTCAACTGCATACTTCCCTTGGTTAAGGAAGATCTTCTCTGGGCTCTACCAAACCTCAAGACCTAAGAAATAGTGCATTAGGCCTAGGTCTTTCATCTCAAATTATGCAACGACCTTCTTCTTACAATCAGTGATGAGTTTTTCTTCTCCAATTAAGAATAAGTCATTCACATACAACAGCAATATAATTGGCTCATCATTCATTACCTTGAAATAAAGTTTAGAGTCAGCTTTACTTTTGGTAAATGTAATGATCCCAAGCCAATTTTTTACTTAGAACCACTAACTATCACTGACGTGTTTGATGTGTAAGTGGTTATTGAAGTGTCTCAGTTATTTATATGGTGTTTATACAAGATTCATCCAACATATGTAAGATCATAACATATTCAAGATATAGAAAACACAAGCATAGATCTGACCTTTATTATAAGAAGCATGAATCACATACAATAGAAAGAGCAGATCTGGAATAATCCTCAAATGGCCCAATAGATGATAGATATGAGCTGCTACAAAATGCTCCCGCTAACACAAAACAAGCCTCCAAAGACTCGATAAGAAATGAAGGTCAATACAACAGATCTGAGCCGTGTGGATGCCAACTCCTGCAGCTGAAGATGCCACGCTCTAATAGAAGGCTGAAACCCTCAATAAATCGGCCCTGATGAAGGAAGGCTCCAAATGAGCCCAAACTCTACCAACTGATAGATCAGGGTGATAGGATCCCCCTCCTAAAGTCTCGGGCCGAAATGCTAAGGCCAACCCCTCCAAATACTCAATCTTCTAATGAAGTTGCGCCCTCCTGGATGCCTGGAACCCTAGATAACTCAGCCCTGCTGAAGAAGGCCTCCAAATGCTCTGAAACTTTCCAGGAATGTAGATCGGGCTATGGAAACCCTGTGGGAGAAGTTTCAGATCCAGATTCCAGATAGATCTCTCTAGATCTGAGAAATATTGAATCACAGGATGTCCTCCTAGCCTCCAAGTCGTCCCAAACTGTAGTTGAAGATCTGATGAAGATAACTCTTCAAAGAAACCCTCAAAGTGATGGTTGAGCACCTGCAAGTAAAACCCAAGTGTTGGAATGCCCAACGTCCCTCCTGATCAGCTGGATCGAACTCTTCTTGAGATGATGATGCGCCCTTGCTGGAAACTCCTGAATAGTACGGCCCTGTTACTTTTCTGAAGCTATTGGTGGATACGTGATGAGTCTAGAATGGTGTGGGTAGAGTCTTTCATCCCCAAGACCAAGCTTTGGAACAAGGTGAGTGGATCTTTCACCACTGAGTTGTTCACAAGGGTTTGTAACAGCAAAACCCCCAAACTGTATGCTCAAGAGCAATAACAAGCAAATACCAAAATCCAGAATGCCTCACAGGTGCGCTCCAGCCTTCTATTTATACTTTTTCTTCTATTTCTCTGTTGAGTTAGATTAACTCCCAAGGTTAACTCTTCCAGTGCTTCTATTCTTTCATTGAGTTATCTTTTACTCCTTTTTACCTTTTTCTCAGGTCAACTTAAGAATATAACCTCAGCCTAGTTGACCTTTCCCCCTTAGTGTGAGACTATGGCCTAGTAGGGGTGCCTAGGCCATTATGTCTCCTCAATACCTCTTCATCAAGAGGTGGGGGACATTACAATAAAGCCCAAGCTCGTCAGGAAACTGTCAATTCTTTCATACCAAGCTCTAGGAGCTTGCTTCAATCCGTACAAAGCCTTCATCAACTTGCAGACATGAGTCTTTTTGTCTTCAACTTCAAACCCTTGGGGTTGTTCTATATACACTTCTTCTTCAAAGACACCATTCAAGAAGGTTGTTTTCACATCCATCTGGTGTAACTTCCACTTCATCTTAGTTGCAAGGGTTATGATGGTTTTGATACAAGTGTAACTGGCTACAGGAGCAAACGTCTCTTCATAATCAATGCTTTCCCTTTGAGAAAAGCCACGAGCTACAAACCTTGCTTTATATTTCTCAATACTTCCATCAACAACATGTTTTATCTTGTATAGCCATCTGGAAGATACCACATCTTTTCTCTTCGGTCTGGGAACTATTTCCCACACATCCTTCTTTATAATGAATTGGTATTTTTTTGTCATGGCATCTGCCCATTCTTTCTTCTAAATGGCTTCTTCAAAGCAAGTAGGCTCCTTCTCTATGAGATCACACATCAAAGCCATATAACTGGAGAATGTCTTAGGTTTCTTGACTTTTCTCATGGTTCCTTCTGGGGCGCCATACTTCTCTCCATCTTGAATTAGTTCCCTCTCCCAAGCTAGCTTTCTCATGTGAGAGATCGTCATTTGGGGAAGTTCTGGAGATTCTATCATGTCATGATCTTCTGGAATCTCCTCATCAGAGGAAACTGTGACTTCCCTCACTGGTTCTGCAACTCTGGAAGCTATAGGCTCTTCTTCATATACTTCTTCAAGCTGGCATCTCCTTGATTTCTTGAGTGTTGCATCTTCATCAAAGTTTACATCTATGTTGATCTCAATATGATGGTAACCTGGTATGTAAATTTTGAAGGCCTTTGAGACCTCACAGTATCCAACAAATATTCCCTTATTTCCTGAAGGGTCCAGCTTGGTTCTCTTCTCTTTCGGAATGTGTACAAACACTGGACAACCAAATATTTTCAGATGGCTTACTTCTGGCCTCTTTCCGGAGAACATTTCTTCCGGGATTTTGAACCCAAGTACACTATGGAATAATTTGTTTTGTACATACATTGTTGTTCTTGTTGCTTCTGCCCGTAAGTGCATTGGAAGATCTTGATCATGGATCATGGTCTTCACTATTTCCATTATAGTTATGTTCTTTCTTTCTACTACACCATTTTGTTGAGGATTGTAGGGAGTGGTGAGCTCCCTCTTAATCCCGACCTCTTTGCAAAAGCTTACAAACTCTTTTGAGGTGTATTCTCCTCCATTATCTAACCTGAATATCCTGATTTTTCTTTCAGAGAGATTCTCTACCAAGGCTTTGAATTCCTTGAATTTCCCAAGCACTTCATCTTTTGATTTCAAGAAGTAAACCCAAGTCTTGCGAGAATAGTCATCAATAAATGATACATAGTATACATACCCACTAAGAGAGGTGGATGCCATTGGGCCACATACATCTGAGTGGATGAGCTCCAAGACTCCTTCTGCTTCACTGTCACTCTTCGGGAAAGGATTCTTGATGTTCTTTCCTTGTGCATATCCCTTGCACATACCTTCATGATCAATCTTGAAATCTGGTAGACCTATAACTGCCTTGCTTACATATGGTAAGGCCTTGTAGTTGATGTGAGCTAGTCTTCTATGCCAAAGTTCACACGGACTCTTAGTGGAGTGAATCAAGGTTGCATCTGAGTGACCTTTTAATTTGTACAGGCCACCTTCTTCTGTTCCAATAACAATTGCATCTTCTATGGTTTTTCCTTTAGGCCACATAAGGACTTCTCCATCTATGAATGCAACCCTGAAACCTTTCTTATCTAAAGTTGAGATAGAAAGCAAATTCTTCGTCAAACCTAGTACATATAGTACATCCTTCATATTCATTGGGGTCCCTGAATCAAGTTTGTAATTGGACTCTCCCACTCCTTTGATAGGGTACTGGTAATCATCTCCAAGTGTAACTTTCTAGGGAAAGTTCTTTTCTGTAAGGCTAGAGAGAATGTTTCTCTGACCTGTCATGTGCTTGGAAGCACCATTGTCTATGAGCCAAGTATCCTCACCAGGTGAAACTGATCCTAAGAGGGCAGAGATTAAGACATAGTCTTCAATCTTTTCTTTAATCATCTTTGTGGGTGCCTCTTCATCTTCAACTGCATGGGCATGGTGCCTTTTGTTATTTCTCTTCTTGTATTCTTCTCTTCTAGCTGGACAATTCTTAGCAATATGTCCCATCTTGTCACAATGGTAACATTGGTAGGATGAGAAATCCTTTTCTCTTCTTTGACCTTTCTAAAACTTCCGGAATCTCCTTGGAGGGTAAGATTCTTTATGGGTGAATCTATTTGGGGAGTGAGACTCCTTATGTAGATGGGTCTCCATTTTGAAGTGAGACCTTCTCTTTCCTTCTTTATCATGAGTAGCTAGGGCTTGATCTTCATCCCTTAATAGTATTGCTTCTCGGTTAGCTACTCTTGCTTCTTCTTGAACACATTCCTCCCAAAGACTGTCAAATTGTAGTTTCTCCTTTCTGGCTCAAATGGTTTGGATGAATACATCCCAAGGTCTTGTGAGACCATTAAGAGTCGTCATTATGAGTTCATCTTCATCTAGGGTATCTCCAATTGCTTCTAGTTGTTCCTTGAATTGAGAGATTCTAGAGAAATATTCATGATTGTTTCTAATTTCTGCATCTTTGTATTCTTGCGTTGAGTTCTCAAGTTCATCTTCTGGTTAATGTTTCTTCCTTCATACAATCTGGCTAGGGCATCAAACATTTTTTTTGGGGTATTCTTAGATGCCACTTGAGGGATCAAGTGATCTTTGATAGAGTTTGCAATGATTCTTTTGACCCTAACCATGACCTTCTGGTACTTTGCTTTAGTTGTAGCATCTACAAGTTCTGGCACATTTTCTTTGATGAATCTTGCTAGGTCATTCTCTTCAAGAATAAGTGCAATCCTATACTTCCAGGCACGGAAGTTATCCACAGCTTCTAACTTGTCAACAAGCTTGGTGCTTGCAGACATCTTGACCTGGAGCTAGGAAAATGACCAAAAAATGAAAGTGCTCTGAATTTAGATCTGAACTTACCAAAAGGTGCACTTGGATAAGGCGAGTAGCCTGGTGCAGTCAGTTTTTTGAAAATCCAACTTTTACCCCTTGAAATTGAGCTTGTGCAAATATGGACTAGTACTTCCGGTACTGGTTCTGGTTTCCTAGTTTTTTGGTACCAGCGAAAACTAGGGTTTCACTGTCCGGGAGTTTTGTCCACTGAAAAGGTGCGCTCAAGATGCCAATAGGCTCGTTCGGCTAGGGCACACTTCCCTAGAAATTTTTAGGCTGAAATTCTTCAACAAAAGCCCTAATTTTCTTGTACGACAACAGTGACATCTTTGCTTATCCAATGAAAGGTGCTCTCTTCAGCTTAAGCTCTGAAACCATGTTAATTTTAGCGTAGCTATTACGTTTCTTTTGAATTTACTAGACAATAATAGCATATGCAGGATCACTGAGAGAAACACAATCACAAGATACAAAGCATTTATCCTGGGAAACCCTCATGGGGAAGAAAACCTAGCAAAAACTTCCTTAATATAGATAGCCAATACAATGCCATGACAATAAACCAAAACACTAGAAAATATCCAACAATGAGCAATGTGCCTCTCTCTTCCTTCTTCCAGTAACTGGCAACTGCAGCTTCCTTCAAACTTGCACACTAGATGAGTGAGTTGAGTGAGTGAGCTAATGAGGCGCTAGCCTCTCTTATTTATATTGGATGGCAGGTGTTAAGAGGGTGTCTCTTCACTGGGCAGGGCCGACTTCTTCACTTAGTAGCTAAAACCACTTTAATTAGGCATGGGGGGCGACTTCTTAATTAGCATGATATAATTAGGGTTTGACCCATCCACAAAAGGGGATTTGGTCATTTACAAAGCCCGACATGATCAATCCACAAAAGGGGATTGATCTAATTAATAATAACTCAATATTAAATAGAATACTCTTTGCAGTTACAATATTTCAACAAAAGCGGGCCTTTAGTGCCCAGTTTCATCATCCCCTTTAGGGGGATCGGTGGTGGTTGTGTGCTTTGCTTTGCTTTTGAGTTTTCTTGCTTTATTTGCTTTCAAAACACACAATTTAAGAAAATTAAACATTCAAGCAATCACTACTTTCTTCACTTAAGCAAAGTAATTCTTATGTTAGTTTAGTTTTCATTTCCGCTTTCAGTAATTAGAAAACCTCTCAAGTTTTCGCATTTTCTTTTCAGTTCTCCTTTTAGTTTTTAAAATAAACCTTCCCTGCAGTTCTCGGTGTATGCTCTAAACCCTTGCAAGCCTAGCTCGATCCTGGGATTCATCAGAACCGGGTCTGTTAGTGTGGAGTAGTCTAATTAGGGAAACCTTGATAGTAGCTATCTTGATGCAAGGGAAACAGCATGAAGGGAGTGTGTGAAGTCAGACGGGAACTTTGAGATCTAGGTTCTCCCCATGTTGGACATCCTGCACCTTCATTGAACTTACTAGTGAAGCCTTGGGGTTTTGGTAAGTTCTCAACATATTTCCAAACAAAAAGATAGCCTCTAAAGAGGCCACACATTTTCATTAATATACCTTCAATAAACCTTAACAAAACACACGTTCAAGAACTACCCACAATACCTTTAAGGCATTGGTTTCATGTTCAAAACTTTCTTTTTCATGAGCAGTATTACATTCGTAATATGATGATTGTCTAAGGATTGTTATAACACTTGCAGATATATTATCCTTTACTTTATTGTGCATGCATCTTCTATGGCTGGACATCTATTCTATCATCAATGATTATCTTGTCTATCGAATGAATGTGTTGAATGCTTCACTGTAAATTGTTTTATTCTACAATAAACTCCTAGAGTGGTTTCTTAGCTTGGATTAGCTTAAAAGCCACAGTATATTTTGTTAGGGACTACCCCCCTTGGCTTCGCTAAGAGTTGGCCTAGAAGGAGTTGAGGATCAGGTGACAGCACCTTGACTCGAGACTTTCCCCCAAGGACACACTAAGTGGATTGAAGATTTCTTCCACGATATCCCAAGTGTGTATAAAGGCGGCAGCAGGGTACAATGACGTCATTACAAAGCAGGAGCATCAAAACAGATTCTATAAAAAGCAAGATACAAAAAGTAAAGTATCAATCTAAGCTAAAGTCTGAAAAAGCCTAAACACAGAAAGCGGGCCACCGCCTGGGATAGTAGCAAGGATGGATCTAGGAACTAGAGAACAATGAATGATGTAAGTATGTCATAGTCTGCTAGACTCCATCTCTCCTAACATCCGAGGTTGAATAGAGAAAACTTAATATAAAAGGTCGTATGGAGGAAGAGTTGGGGGAGGATCTAAACGATGTAGTGTGCAGCTCTCTAGAAGAGGTCGCCTGTCGTTGGGGCCTAGAAGATCTTGTCTACTTGCAGGTATAGGACCTGGAATGGCAATGTCGTTGAGGTCTCTCAAAATTGGACATGGCCCCTCGATTCCGCACTGATCTGGAGTCGGAAGCAATGTTATTATCAGTCTATCTCTTGGTGCCTCTAGTTGATGGGAGCACCACGAAAAAATGAAGTATTCCTCTAGGTGAAAGCCAATCTAGGAGGCTAAAGAGTATGGGAGCAGAGCCTGAGGGCCTCCTGCATGTATAAGGCCAAGCATCTCTCGTTGGGGTACCTGAAAAAGCTGGAAGCGGTATGTGGCCCCCATTTATAAGCATAAAGTTCAAAATTTATTTGTTGTCATCCTCAAAATGTTTGAAAGGATGTGCAAATTGATGAGAAAAGGTTGTCAAGTGATTTTGCAGCAAAAGCACAAGATTGCAATGATAGTTAGAAAGGCGTAAGATCTTTGGTAATATGATACAGACGAAGTCGAACAACAACAATGACTCAATTATGGACTCTTAGAAGGAGGAAACAAAAGCCAATCCAAGAACTAGAAGACAAAAGAGTTATTCATACACATTACAGACACCATACACACATCGTTCAGATCTAGACAACCCAACATGGTGACACCAAATGGAGAGCTAATGTACACACAGAGCTTAGAGACAAAGCAAAGACATCACAAATTGGCACACAAGGAAGATACAACAAACATTTTGATAGGTTAGATATTTGATTGAAAATTTTTATTTTGAATGATCAAAAAGAGATGAGTAAAATTGGTGATCAAAGAAAATATGTAAAAGCAATTAAAAAATGCACATGAAGTCAACAAATAAAATTAAAAATGCATAAGAGATGCGTGAGAGGTCTATAAACAATGAGTATATAAACTCAAAAAACGGAAATCAATAAAGTCAAATTTTGTTGTAGAACAAAGTCAAAATGTGGTTTAAAACTTGACTTCCATAGGAGTGGTGTTGTCACACAATTTTTGTTGTGGTTTGAAAAGGATCTGCTTGTTGAAGGTGTGATTCACTTAATAATCTTGGGGGATCAATGGTGAGAGTTGTCTATGCTGAAATTGCCCAATTCAACAAATTTTGACAAGTGTAAAGTCAGATCGAACAATCTATGCATATCATCAAAAGACACGTAAAAGGAAAAAAGAATTAAAAAATAAAAAAGGTATTGGTTGCCCTAGATAAGATAAGATAATTTTATTAATGTCCAATGAATGACCACAAAAGTAGGTCAATGGGACTGAAGACCACAATAAGTATGAGTACAATGTGGAAGTGCAAGCACAGCTCCGAGAAAATATCGAAAATAACATAAGGAAAGAAACCTACAATATTATGGCCTCAAAGTATAAATGACCGTGACAAAAGTACTATGATCTAATATATAAGTGAGTATGTCTGAGAGAGGTCTAACGATGAGACTATCAAAGTCTCCCGAGTCTGATGGCCCAAGGCGAGGGGGGGCGAACTAGGCATTGGGTCGTTGTCATAGTCCTCTGGAACAAATGGGGGGTCCGGCTATATGATCTCGGGGGTGATGTAGGATTAGAGAATACTCCTAGCATTTGAGGCTAAAGGAAAGAAACTCTAGATAGATCTCTAGTAGCTCCCCTGAATCTAGGAGGTAGTCTGTCGGACGAGCGATCCCCTGCTCTGGATCAATGTGGAATTGATCTCTCTAAGTCTCTGAGGATGTATGGAATGGTGTATAGTTTGGCACCTCTAAACCAGTCTCAATGATAACGATGTGTCTCCCAGAGGAGGAGGTATAGGAGAGACACGAGGTCTCACCAATCTACTGTCTGGTGCACTCTCGGGCTCTACCTATCGATGGTTGCTCTGATCCGATGAATCAACATGAAAGTATGAGGTGATCGTCCTAGTCATCCCAAGGTGGGGTATGGAGTGAATGAACTAAGATCTATGGCCAAAGATTTCCTTGATGAAGAGGGTTAGGCATCTCTGGTCCTGGTACCGAAAGAAAGTAGAGAGGGAGACCCTCGAGTCCCTATAGAAGCAATGGTAGCGTCCTCTGATCTAATATTATATGGGACACCTAAAGACGAGTTGTGTCTCTGTCTCCAAGTCCTGTAAATGGCACAACTGGAAGATCCTATCAAACCATGGTATATGGTGGTCTGTCTCAATCCAAAGTCAATGAGAATCGACCCTGTTATCCCCACTTTTTAGGGATAACTAGGAGATCATGTCTCGAGGCCCACAGGTCCTAGACATGGAGTACCAAGAGCAGGATTGACCTGAGCATGGCTCTGGAGGGCCCAACATTTTCTTCTTCCATCAGCTTTGTCTTGTCAGCAATAGCAACATCCATCACCATCGGCTTGGTCCTGTATTAGATAAGGTTCTTGCTCCATGAGGTAATTGGTCCAGGTATCATGGTATGTGTCACTTTTGATCATTAAAACCTTTAAATATATGCATCTGATTCCTTCTATCTCTAGCAACTGATTGGATCTTACATTTGCCCACTTGACCATGCTTGGGGGGATTGACAAGGTGCCCTAGCAAGCCTGTGCCCATAGGTTTTGGTTTCCCACTGGGGGGATTTCTGAAAAGTCATCGTCCGCTCCCATCATAGCACCACTCTTTCATCTTATCTCTTGCTCATTTATCCATTTCCCTTGTTCGGGCATTGGGTTGACCTATTTACAGGATTGCACCTTATCTCGTGGGAAGAAGGGGCTAAAGGCCCAGAAGGTAAAAGCAGCTGGTAAAAGACAAAATCCTAGAAATAAAACCTCGAGATGCTTCGCCCAGGGATCCCCAAGAAGGCAGTAAAAAGCCTCTCAGCAAGAAACAAGAGGGACCCAAAAAATAATAAAACAAGACCTACTCAAAGGATAAGGGGTCTCATCACAAACCAGCCTATTAGGTCCATGGGTACCTAACAGTATGACATTGCCACCATCTGGTTACCACGCCAAGGCAGTGACCTTC
>JASDQU010371002.1:24675-48600 GCA_032191745.1 Picea mariana
TTATATAATAATAATATAAACTTAATTTATTTTTTTGGATTTTTTTCAATAAGTATAATTTTATTAAGAATTTTAACTATAAAATTTTGTAATTAAAAATTTTGACACATTTTAAAACAATCAAAATTATCAATTAAAAAAAAAAAATATGAATGAGAAGAGATCTTTATCTTACCAAAAAGTTATAGTTCCAAATAATGATTAATGGTAACATTGACCACAAAACACCCCAATCACAAAAATTTTGAAAAAAATGAGTAGATAAAGTGAAACAATAGATAAAAGTGAACTTTACTTTACTAGAAAAAAAAACTTATCCAATTATTTACTTACTCTTACTTTTTCAAGGTTTGAAAAATATATGAAAGTTGTGTGTCACTTTCGTAATTGTCAAAGTGTGTGACCATGATAATGGTCATTTGCTTATATTCTCGAGATAAAGGTTACATGCATTATAGTGTCCATTAAATAAATGAGTGCTAGTGTGAGAGCTTTATCATTTTCCCCTCAATATCGTTCAATTCCTATATTGCACAAGATTTAATGCTCTTTGTTTTTTTTGTTTAATTGTGCTTGTTTTGATGTTGATTAGAGGTTGCACTTGTTGCTTTCCTCATTGTGTGAGGTTGGGGTTCTTATGTTGGTAGTTCAATTATATTTATTTGGACAATTGTTGGAAGCTAAGAAAGATTGTAGTGATTTGAAGAAAAATAAGAAGCATTGTGAGAAAAGAGCGTTGAGTGGAAGACGAGATGATGTCATGGCTTTTATTTGAAGTTGAAATGGATGCAAAAATCATGGGGTAGATTCAAGGTTAATCTAGTATGTATGGTTGATGCAACGATTCCCAGCATTACGATGTTTAAGAAGAGGGTTTTTAAGTATTTACCTTGTGATGTAATGGGAAGCATTTTCAAGGGAGTTGTGTTGGGGGAGAAGGTCAAGGCAATGATGTTAAATGAGCACTTGATGTAAAGGATGGGTGATAAGGAAAATGATTTGTTTACTTGTAATTATGAATAAATGTGTTCACAAAGAGATAAATAATTTAATTTTTAATGTAATTTTTTGTTTGTAGTGAAGTTAAACCAACTTTAAATGTTAAAGTGATAGTAATTGCAATGGATTTTGTTAGTCATGAGAGGTCAATTGGGTTAATAAAAGTAAGGCATTGGTATATCTCCATCAATGTTTGATTCTTCCAACAAGTGGTTGGTGCACTTTTCTATAAAAAAATTGATATTCAATGGTTGATCCATCATGATTATTAAGTAAGTCAAAAGATTACAAACCAAATAATGTTTAATAACATCCCACCAAAGAAAATTGAAAAATTGAAGATTACAAACCATATAATGTTTAATAACATCTCACCAAAGAAAATTGTTATTGGATGGTTGAGCCATCATAATTTCTAAGTAAGTCAAAAGGTTACAAACCTTACAATGTTTAATAACATCCCACCTCTTGATAGTGATGGATGATCATCATTTAAGTGGTAAGGAACCATATATAAACTTGCCTTTTGTTATGGAGAGTCTAAATAGTGATGGATGATCATCATTTAAGGAACCATAGAGAAACTTCCCTTTTGTGGAGAGTCTAAAAAAAGTTAATGTCACATGGTGAAATCTTATAGTAATGATACTTTTTGAAACAGGGATAGGAAAATATCTTGTTAAATTAGTTTGATTTTATTGTTTTGGGTAGATATAGATGTTAAAGGTTTTTATGTTATATATATTATTTATTTATTTATATTCTTTAAGTATAATTATTTGATATTTTGTCAAAGTTAATGTAAATATTAGAATTGTATTAATTATTCATGTAGATTTAAGTGAAGCTTATATTTGTCTTTACAAATTTACATAAATGTTACAAAAACTTGTCCAATGTTAAATAAGGGTAATTCATAGGGAACCATTCCCCTTAATATGTTAATATAGGTCCACAGTGTTAATATAAGGCAACTTAACGTTGATCTCACCTTTCATCCTTTGACTTGGGTTGAGTAATAGTCTATCACGGATAAACAATTTTACCTCATATTCCACGAGTTATTCTATTATAGAGATAAGGTCTGTATTTTGTAAATCATATCATGATAAAGTTTTTTACTAATAAAGAGATAAAACATGACTCTAGCCACCATTAATGGTGAAGCCCCTAATGATAATTTTTTTAGAGGAGAATCATCATGTTTCATACCTAAACACAACATCTTTAACACACATTAAAGTCTCTACATAAAGTATTTTGTATTTAAGTTCATATTGTGTAATAATGTTTTAGTCCTTATTGGAGATAATCGCTTCCTCACATGCATATGAATTTGCACATACAATCCATTCCTAGGTGTAGAGGTTCCCATAATAATATTTTTCTTGGCTCTCATCTTTGTTACTTTGAACTTGTATCTATTTTGTCTTTACTTTCCTTTTCATATATATTCATGTATATATTCATGTATTAGTATTGTGCTAGTTTGTATTAAGGTTCATTATAAGTTGTATTAGAGAACAAGGTTTTGATCCCAAGGTACATGAGGTAAAAAGACAAACACTAAGGCAAGGAAAATAATAATGTTGATGGAAAGAATAATGGAAACAATGCATATGTAAATGAGCACTATGGTGTAATCCTAGGTCAATGTAGTCATAGGTGACATTAAAATGGCTAAGGAAACACTATTGAATGAGATGTTAGGAACATTAGAAATAATTAAGAAGAAATGATGAATTGGGTAAAGGGGACACTTAGTAAAACAACAATCAAAGACTATGATCATCCACCTCTTAATGTTAAACCCTACACCTCTTTGACAACCCTCTGCATCTTTTCAAAGACCATGCACATCTTAAAGTAGAGAGTGATACCTTGGAAGTAAAAACCAACATTTCAAAGTTCTCATGCAACTTACAAATGATGACATCATAATATACCTTTAATGGTGTAGAGAAGATACACACTTGACTAAGCAAGATTAACTCAACCATCAAAGGGAAACACATACAAAATGAAGATGATAAGTTGTAGTGTGCACTTCAACATATGGAAAGCATAACAAACACATGGAGTGTGATTGATTAAAATGAACTATAATTCCTACTTTATTGTATTTGTTGAATCCAAAACTATATGGAATTCACTGTAATTAGGATGAGCCATATAATGTTTAGCTAGTTCACTTATTCCAAAGGGACATTCCAAATTCATGGAAGTTGAGGAGAACACATAAAGTTCCAAGTGCTTGAATCCACAACAATGTAACTAGAAATAAATTTGGTAAAGGACATCTACATTTTAAATTTGAGGTACTACATAAAATCATGAGTTGAGAATGTTCAAACCTTGTCTTTAGAAAAGACTTAAGAATGTTCAAACCTTGTCTTTAGAAAAGACTTAAGAATGTTCAAACCTTGTCTTTTCTACATTACTTTAGCTAGAAGAGCATAATTGAAGATGGTGGCCCTTAAGAAGAAACTAGATACCTCCATTAAAATAAGTTATACATTTGAAAATAAGAGTAAATAAGAAGATAGGGTTGAAACTCTAAAACACGCTAAGCCTAATTGATCATCAAAGAACAAACCCAATCTCTCATTCTTCAATATTTGTTGGCTTTTCTCTCTATTGTGATCTAAATGATACATATGCAATTCTTGTGAGTTATCATGGCTACAAATATACATCAAACTTACTTGGAACTCAACTCCATCTTTGAATCAACTTTAGAGCACACTTCCATTGAGTAAGAATCTAAAGACCAAACTCCCTCATTCATATAAATGTGGGAGCCTTCTATATTCCTACTTGCAATAGTTGACCTTGGTCACTTAGACACCTTCAAATTTCTTTCCACTATTAAGATTCAAGAAGAACAATATTCATCTCATGATTTGTCTAGGAAAAGCCCTTATCATATTAGACAAAAAGAAACTCAAATGACTAGGTGTCCACATTGATCCCTTTGAACATCTCCACGTCAATATCTTTGACTATAAACACATCTAGTGTGAAGAAGAAGAAGTTGTTAATAAAGTTGAGTTACAAATAGGAGATTATACCCTCTAAGATAACTTATATTTTATATGAATATGTTGGGCTAATGTCGTCCTTGTATACTACATTGGGACATAGTAGAAAACTTCTTTTTGTAATGTCCATAAGGCCAAGCCCTGTTGTAAATCATGTCTATGAAGTATAAATCTTGCATTATGAATTGTAATTATGTTTTATAGGCTGGTGAGCCAAGTCATATAAGCTAGTGGGCTTATGTGTTATTAGGTCAGGGAGCCTAAGTGTTGAAGGCAAGGAGCCTGATTTTTTTGTACATGTAATTATGCACAGTATTAATACAAAACATCTCTGCATGCAGACCGACCACGATGAATGAGTGATGGGGGACTAAGCATCCATAAAGCCTAGGTAAGGGAGAGGGGGCTGAGAGGTTGGAAGAGGGGCTAAACTGAGGGGGCTTAAACCCTTGAGAATAATATTAAATTATTACTATTCCAAAGCTGTGTAAATGTGATGTTTTATCCTAAGTTCTTTGGAAAGAAGAGTGACTTCCAAATGGGAAGGAACGAGCTTCATGGGTGACAAGTGTCAACCCAAGCACATACAGTTAAAACTGTTGATTTGAGCCATGATGAGGGTTCCTCCTCCATTCTACCATCGACTGTCTGAACCGGGAATCCCGTATGACCTCTACAAGAATACCCTCATGCAACTTTGAAACCAAAAAGGCCTGTGTTGATTTTTGGAGGAGTCGATACACCCTTTGTCAAAACCGTCAAGTCTGTGTTCGACCTTCGCGTGGATTTCTTATCACGCATCCCCGAAACCTAGAACCGGGAGTCTGTTCTGTATGGATGGTTGGGAAAACCGAATGTCCCATAATTGTTGAGCCTGGTTGGGTTGAAGCGTTTGTCTGTCATCTATTTGGGAAACCCGTGTTTGTTGTCCCAGTTGACTGTGGCGGCCATGCAGTTCTTGGCTGGGTGTGGTTTGCTGCTGTTGTATGTTCGTTGTTGAGCCTTGTTGTTTTTCTGCTTTGTACGGGAACAAGATTAAGGAAACCGATTCTATGACCTGTGTGTAACCTCTCTCTAGGTGAGGGAGGTGATTGTTGTTGAAGAGGCAGGTTTTACCAAGCCTGTGAGTGACTCTCTCCAGGTGAGAGAGTGCGCGAAGGAAGGAGAGAGCTTCTGGAAAGAACCCTGTAGATATCACAGAGCTCAGAGATTTTTGGTCCGGTCTATTGCTGAAGCCCAAGGAAAGGGAGGTTAGCAGCCGAAGGACTATCTAGGTGACAGAGAAGGTGTATACTCCTAGGGTGGGATAGGCATGTGGGGAAGGAGAGTCTGTGGGTAGTGGGCATAAGTGGTTCCTGGGAGAGAATCCTCCTTCTTTTACGTGTATTCTTCCTGTAAACCTTACCTAGCCTAGGATTCCTTACCCGATGGAGCTTAGTCCTAGCTCGGGGGTGACCTACTGCTGAGAGTGATGAGCAGCGTGGTCTAAGGCTGGGAGGTTCGTGGAAGGTCTACACGCAGTTGGTGGTGCGTGACAGTTTCAAAGATAAGTGTCACTATGTTTTGTAATTCTGTAATTAATTAAATTGCATACCTGTGATTCTTACAATGTTATCACGTATTTTGTTGTGCATATGAATTATTGTTATTTCCATTAACTCTAAAATGCTAGCAGTAATTCTGTGTTTAATTGTAATTAAGCGTTTTAAGTTCATTAGAATGCATAATGTGTTCCAAAAGTGTTTTTCCGCGTAGTAGCGTTGGCCCGACTGTGGGGTTGATGGCCGAGGGCATTACAGTATGGTATCAGAGCCTAGTTTCAACGTTGAGCCTGGATGGGCTGGATAAGTGGTCTTTGGACCGAGGGTTTGAGAAGAAATTGTGTCTGAAGGACTAATTTCAGACCTCAGAATGTTTCTGAGTGTCAATGGACTACTTGACCATGTTACAAGCTCAGGAGGTGTAGCGGTATTATAAAACTACAGCCGGTGTGGTATATGGCCATAGGGAGAGAGAGAACTCCACACCAGAAGTGTTGGATCAAGTAGATGAAAGTTCAAAAGGAGGGTACCAATTCATTGGCCATAAGTCCTTGAGAAGCAGAGTTGGATGGTCAGAATTCTTTGTGGAGAACTCGCGAAATCGTGAGGACCATAAGATAGCCAGAAGTTGCAAGGTGGTTAGTGGATGGAGAAACTTGCCACCCTAGGATCCAGAATAAACGTGGGTCATTGATCGTGGTTGGTTTGAACCGTTGGATCATTTCGTGAATTCAAGGATCATGAACTTGGAGCGCAGGCCAAAATTCTTGGTCACTCCAAGTCCTGAATCGCAAAAGAGATTAACAAGGGTAGAATCGGATGGTGGAGCGCTTCCAGGAAGAAGTGTCAAAATCCTGCGAGTCGTCGGATCCAACCAAATAGCAAGGAAGTTAGGGCTGAACAGCTTTGATAGGTGTAAGCGTAGGAGAGATCTGGACCGTCAGATCAGGGGAGGCTCACAGTTGTTGATCTCATACATGAATTTCCATATCAGAATTTGGGGATTGAAGCGACAATAGATTTGGAGTCACTGCATCGTGAACTCCTGATTCACGAAACTCCGAAAAGATCTGGACCGTTAGATCTAAATCATCGAGGATCGTTGGATCTCATACAAGAAATCGTGTATTGGAATTCTAGGATTGAAGTGACAAGAGATTTGGAGTCGCTGCATCATGAACTCCCGGTTACCGAAAACCCGAAACCCGAAGTTTCGAAGTCCCGAAATCTTCGAAGATGGAAGAACCGTAGCGGATTTTTTTTTTACCGTTGGATGTTGGGTAAACATGGACCCTCCCTTATGTTTTTCAGGACCCTTACATCATATGAAAATATCCAAAGATTGAATTGTCCAAGTTTAATACCTTTAGGATCCCTTTACTTAGTCTTTTTCCAAACTTCTTAGACTCACTGACACAAAAAGTGTTGATGACTTGGATGTTTCCTCGTTGATATGCCCGGTGTTGGTGAAATGGATA
The DNA here is from genome assembly GCA_032191745.1 of Picea mariana. Taxonomy (NCBI): domain Eukaryota; kingdom Viridiplantae; phylum Streptophyta; class Pinopsida; order Pinales; family Pinaceae; genus Picea; species Picea mariana. The sequence goes on from JASDQU010371002.1 coordinate 31,735, forward strand.
TTTTCTCACTGACACGTAAAAATGAATCAACACTTAGATGTTTTCCAACTCTTTCTTCCTATTTTGGAAATAGATCATTCTCTTGTGGTTGACACATGTAAATCTTTGAACCTTTTTCGATCGCCAATACATGTCGATGACTTGGAATTTTTCTTCACTGATACATGAAGGTTATCCAACACTTAAATTTTCTTGGGAATTTTTTTGTGTATCGACAGTTGATCATCCTTCAACCATCGATACGTCGGTGTGGATATTCTCTTTAACACCAATACAACAACGTTAATCATCACACGAGCTCCGACACATGCTGACTCACCGAAATACAATCAAAGATCCAATGTTGATGTATCGACTCTAGATCACCTTCCAGGAGCTGATACATCGGATCTCTATATTTCCTCGAGCCCCGATACACCCGATAGGCCAACCCTGAGCATGCATAAAAGATTCATTTCACGCTCTTTTCCTCGTTTTTCATGCAAGAAATTTTCCAATGGAGCTATATAACCTTGTTTTCACCTTTGTCTTTTCCATTGTCACCCATCGAATGAAAGAGCACAAGAAATCAAAGGGAAAAATACATCCCCTGAACATAAGTTCCCTCGCGACCACCCACCTCTCATACCAATGTGTTGAAACTATATAGGTGGTGAGTGCCTTCTCCCTTCTCCTCACACATGTTTCTTTCTAAGCTATCTTAGGGTTTCCTCTTTGGATATGTGTGTGTGTGTGTGTAAAGGGAGGGTTTTGCTCAAGATTATCGGTCATTGCTGCCATAATCATACCATATCCTTCCCCCTGGTCCCCCTTGTTAAAAATTTCTTCACTGTCCTCTTACTCAAACACTACCAGGCCACTTCACATGGATATCCCTCAACTCTACCTTGGCTCACCTTCTTCCAGTATGCATCGGCCACTTTACTTAGATATTGGGGGGAAAACCCATGTTCCCCATCTCCCACTCTAATGAGAAACCCCAAGTTCCTTGTCGAGCCCTCGTTTACCTTCACCAATTAAATTGTTAGTGATCCCGATGTCGAACTAATAAAAAACCACAAGTCGAAAAATGATCGACTAAAACTATAGATCCACCACTGCAAACTATTGCATTGGTTGGGATTAATTCACGACTATCGATACATTCTTATGTATTAGTGAGGATCAATTTTTGAACACCGATATAGTCTTGTGTATTGGCAAGAGGGATCATCTGGTCATCGCCGAAATGACCCTTCTGCAACATCGACAGTCAATCTTTTCCTTATCATCGATACAACTCTGTATATTGGTGGAGATCACGAGTTCGGTGTCGATATAAGCTTGTATTGACGTGGAAATTCTCATGACGTTGATTTCATAGAAACCCATAAGAGTGCACCCATACTTGAAATCAATATCCCTTTCTTCTAACTTCTTGTCTCTGTTGAGTCAGTGAACATTTGATGCATTTGTTTAGCATTAATTTCTTTAATATTGATGATGAATATGTCTCCTTTTGCATATTTAACCATGACGCCTCCTTGAAAACTCTTGCAAGGTGTTGACAAGGCCCCTATCAAAGAGGCCTCTGTAAGTAGAAGTATACAAGAAGAAGATGTTGACACCCCAGGGCCTATTTATGATGACACTAAAGATGTTATTGACAAAGAGACCTTGCTCAAGTGGGTCGAAGTTTATCAAATGTTTAATAATAAGACTCCCCCCCCATATGACAGAAGATGATCCCAACTTCAAGATGGTTAGAAAAATTAGGAGGTCCAAGCTATACAAATTTGCAACACACTCAATAGTGTTTCCCTGTGTGGAATCTATTTCATGGATTGCGAAGCATGTTGACCTAGAAACCAGATACATTTTAAATATTAAAGACCATCCAATCACCTCCTTCCAAGCCTCAATAATTGCTTCTTGTTATCACTTGGAAGAAGGAGAGAAGTCACTGGATAAGAAGTTGATAAAGAAGTTCCCACACAATCCAAAAGAGCTTCTAAAGATCTGGTACGACCCTGATAAAGTATTCAAGTCAAGATCATCCAACGAGCACCCTACCAATATACTTAAACTGCCATATCAATATGCAGTGGCTATGCTATGTAGACAATATGGGGAGCCTAATGCTCAAAATTTTATAATGGCATAGGTACCCCTTTTATACTATGTCACAGATGTTGAGTCAACTTTTAGTTAGGAAAAATTTTTGTCTTCATCTTTGGAACAACCACTCAAAGAGGCAAAGAACATCGTACTAGGGGAGTTCTCTAGCCTCCATATGTCTTCATATCTCTTGGACATAATGTGCATATGTCACTCATTCCCTCAAATGAGTTGGGCCTGATATCCAAATTACCCCCCGATCCACTTCTACTACAAGATACCATGGGAGCACAAATATCAGACTAAGTATCAAAAAACCTACAACAACTTCGTGGCTCCATTATGAAGGCTTATATTTGACTTCCCAACACCGTCCATGATAGAAAAAGTGCATACTATAGTCAAAAGGATAGGGGATTGGTAACTCCTGGAGTATGGAACGTATCTCAAGATATACAAAGCCACCAAATCCCCACACTTACTTATGAAATTCATCTTGGATAGGATGGTGCTATAGGATATTTCCTACCAAACCATCGTGCATGGAATTGGTGCAGCACTGTACAGAGACAAGAAGGATATATGACCTCTTCTCCTGCTTGGGTCATGTATTATTCATTAGAGGACAACAATGAGGCATAATATGAAGTAACCACATTGTCGTATTTTCACTTCAGAGAGGAAATATTCTGGAGGCATGATCCTCTAGACATCGTCAGAGATCACTACATCAACTGCAAGTACAATTGGGACTATACAAATGACTTTTGGGAAGAAGAGGAAATCCATTGTCGTGCAAGAACATACCACGATGTGATATTCAAAAGGAGGGGCAATCCTCTAGGAAAAAGATAAGATGAACAACGAGTTCAAGAAGCCCAAAAGAAGGTCAAGGAAGAGGCAACAAAAACAACAACAACAACAACAACCTCTGAAGCGACAACATCTGTAGCAATTGAGGAAGAGAAGAAAAGGAAATTTGTAGAAGCTACTAAATTAGAGGAGGTCGAACAATGGAAGCAAAAAGAATCTGAAGAAGAAACAACAACCAAATCCACTGCAAAACATCAAAGAAAGAAAGAGAAGGTAAGAAAAAATAAGGAAGAAGAAGCAGAGCGAAAGAAACGAGAAGAAGTTGCAATAGTTGAAGATGAAGCAATAGCAGAAGCTAAATCAATAGCAAAGGCAGTCGTAGAAGCAAAAGCAATGGCCAAAGTAGCAATAGAGGAGGAAACAATGGAGGAACAAAGGAATAAAGATGAAGAAGAAATAAATGATGACACATTCCCCATGGACATGGATATTCTGAGGTCTTCAACTGAGATTACACTCACGAGAGGACACTTTCCATTGGGTGAGATAGGGATGGGAATGTTCACACCCTTTGAGGCTAGAAAAATTTCCAATTTGAACACCTTCAAATTCGATAAATATTTTGGTAAGATAGTGTTGCAGAAAACCAAAAATCTCCTAGTGACTGGGAAAGATCCACTATCAGTGACTGCAGAATCCACTATGGAAAAAAACATCATAAATGATCTTCTTTCAATATCTTCATTTGACATCGCCTTCGCATTGGCATCAAAGCAGAATCTTAAGGACTTAGTGCATGAGAACTAAGAAAAGGATGAAAGGATCCAAGAGCTGGAGGAAGAGGTTAGGCACAAAAAAAGGGGCGAAAGTATTAGAGAGTTCATATTGTGCGTCGAGAAATTTAGGATGAAAATTCATGAGATGGCAACAAATATGTATGCAAATATACAAGGATTCAAACAATTAGAAACATAGATTATGGCACAACATAGTAGAGAATAGTCCAATAACACAAATTTTGTGACCATTAGAGAAGGTCTTAATGAGATTAGCATTGGATCACTGAAAATTGAGATTCCCCATCAGAGTTGCCCTACATATCAGAATGGGAAAGAAATATTAATTATGCTTCACTCGAAATTTGCCAATAGGCCGGTGAAAAGGTTGATAAGGACTTGAAGAATTCACTATTGATATGCGCACAAATTCACAAGGCAACACACACCTTCTCTCACAAAGGCCATATCCCCCAAATTGATGAGCTAGGGAAGATGAAGACTGATGAGTAGATCTTTTCAGAGGCCAAGACAAACATGAAGTAGACGAAAACAAATTTCAAGGTTGCAACCAAGGTGACAATATACCTTATGCATGACCATCTCATGAATCCATCTAGAAAACACAACATGATCCAAGCCTTCATGTTCAATTTGACAAGGGATATGAAGACTCTCTTGCAAAATTCATCAACTCACAAGGCCACTTTGGAGTCACTACTATTCCTTAGAATCATCTAAATTTCATGAAAGAATGAAGTCTGGGAAGCCTATTTGAAGGAAACGAATAAATGAAGGGGACATTATAGCAAGTTCAAAATTATTCACAACCACCTTCTATTTTGTCTTTTTGTCACCACTACACAATTTTGTACTTATTATAAAACATGTTAAAATAGTTGAAAGGGGAAGATGAAAATACATGTAACTGCTTCTTGTAGAATTCAAGAACCCCGAATAGGCAATTACTTAGGAAACTATAGGTGAAGGAAGAGATCCACTTTGAAGAGGCTCTTCAACCTTCTAATTTTTGGGAACTATTTTATGAAATAATATTAAGAATCCCTCAGGGCCAATTTTCTAGAGAGAAGTGTTGTTTTGTTGATAGTTCTTTACTTTGAATTGTTTCAAGTAAATAGTTGGGTTGTCTATAAATTTTGTAAGAGTTCCATTATACTTATAGAATTTTCTTACGTGAACAAATTTTTTCTACAGTTATTGTTTTTCTCTCTTATTAATTGTGTTGAGATGATGAGCAGTTTATGAATATGAATGTGTAGCCTAGACTAAATCTAGCTATGGTTTTATATGCATTTGTTATTAACCATGTTTCTCTATAACAACTATCTAGAAGAAATCTATTGTACGGATTGCTAACATTTCAAGTTGCTTATTAGTTACTCTTAGTTGTTCCTAGATAGGATAGGGTAGAATAGGTTTCATTTATGCAAGTATTTTATCCTGCGTTTTCATACTCCCCTTGCATTCAAACCATTCATTCATCCCCCAACCCAGTAATGGTAGTTAGGCCAAAATCTAGATGGGTCTCCTAATCCAAACAGTGTATAGTCTAATTGGGATCTCGTACCAAGGAGTACCCCTGTCTGTTGAAGGGAATTTTTCCTATGTCAATAGAATTGGGCACTAGAAGGAGGGTTTGAATTGTATGGCTAGTGGTAATGTTCGATACTCGCATGGTCAAACCTCTAATAACATTCCAATTGGAAAAAAAAACTACCACATATTTTTCTTGAGCAAGAAATTCCCTTTGAAGATTCTAACCCTCCATTTGAAAGTCCTGTTGCTGGAATTCCTAAAACTAGTCCTGAGACTTGGTACGCTATCCCTAATGCAGAGTTTGTTGAAACACGGTGAATCATTCATTCCTTGGATAAATTAATTGGTTTCTTACATGTATCTTCAACACTACCCAGGAGGAGAACTGCCCAAAGACCCATTAATCACTCTAACGTTCTTGTCGACTCCATTAAGGATTTAGTTGAGATTTTTTTACAAGAAATACCTCAGCCTTTGGACCAAATTCCTCCTACCGCTCTAGGTCCTACCCCTCCCAGTTCTGAACATCATTCTAAGTTCGAACATAATTTTGAATCTGAAGAGGACAACATGGATGGAAATTGGAATGTCATCACATCATGGATGTCTCAGGGAGCCTTAAATATGCCCAGACTAATGCATGACTTGCCTGAGCGTCCAAAGAGACTTCTTCCTAAGTTTGACCCAGAAAAGGCATGTTCCTCGGATGACCACATTAAAAACTTCTATTTAGCAATTAGACTCCTTGATGTCTGACATGAAGATGCAGTTTGTAGTATTTTCCCTTATACCTTTGAGAATAAGGCTTCCACGTGGTACTATAATCATTGTCCAGATATATAACTAGCTACGATAATTTCGAGAAAGCCTTCCTTAATAAGTTTGGGGATGAGAAAACTCATGCAATTTTGTCCAAAGAACTGGTATCCATTAAAAAGGAGAAGAAAAAGAAGGTGAAGGATTTCAATCAACATTTTACTACCATCCTAAATAAGTTCCCTATAGATTTTAACCCTATTGAATCCTTAACGGTAGATTATTATACTTCAACATTACACCCCTCCATAGGCATGTTTTTCAAAAGAGTTGGCAGACCTAATTTAGCACTAAACTTTGAAGAATCCAAGGAGGTTGAAAAATAAATGCTCTCTTTAGTCAGTCATCCCACAACTGAGGAAACCAAATCAACTGGAAAAAATACTTTACTCTTGACTAATCCTCCTAAAAAGGAACCTAAGGACTTATATAATGTGGTCAAACTCATAAAAATCATGTCCAACAAGGTGGTAGATCTTAAGACAAGTGTTGGTGAAGGATCCTCTAAACAAAAACATTTTTCTTCCTTTCTTTAAAAGGACCGATAACCCACCTAACCCACTAGAGACCCTTGGTCTCACGTTAAATCTTGATTATTTCGGCATGGAAAATTTGTGTTCCTATCACTAGATGAATCATTCTAAGAAGAACTTTACTCAATGGATTGATTCCATGACCCTGGTCATCAACCAATTGTTAGACCAACATGTCATTGTTGATGATCAAACCCAAGAGACAAAAAAGGAGGAAGCTAGTGAGGAAAAGGACACCACTGAAGAATTTTTCATGTTTTTATGGGACTGATGTTTAGACTCTGATGACGAAAAGGTTGAATACATTTTTGTAGGAGACACTCAAATCACGAAAGTTGCTCCCAAAGATTATAACTTATGCATTAAAGGGGTAGTAGCCAACACCCCTATACCTTCTAAAACTTCCCCTTCTCCTAGAAAGATAAGTCCTCCCACAACTGCATAGAAGCCAAGTAATCCTTCACAGGCCAGTAATACCCCCAACACTTCGCAATCAAACAAAACTACAAACATATATGAAAGTCACTCCTTGGACTACAATGTCATTGAAGATCTAAAGAAAACCAAAGAAAACACTTCTTTGTTTGAAGTATGTGTTCTTCCTCAACAGAGAGACCTTATTCTTGATACATTCAAACCCACACCCTCTTAGAAGAAGATTGATGTTATAGCAGACAACACTTCCAAAGATACTGAAACTAAGACATATGAGAAAATTGGGACAAATTCCACAACGAACACAACTAGTATAGGGTCACATTCTAGATCCCAGGTCCCTCCTTTCCTCCTCACATTTGAAATCTTCAATTTCAATGTACACAATTGCTTGGTGGATTCCAACACCTCCTCTAATGTGATTCCATACTCTATTTTACAGAAGATAAAGGTTGTTCCCGAGAAAAAGCATGACCTAAATTATCCAATTAGATAGATCAGATGTTAAAGTAATGGGTGAACTTAAAGATGGCATGATTAGATTAGCTTATGATCCCAAAGTACATAAGGTTATTGATATTTTTGTAGTAGATATTCCAAAAGCTTATGGTTTATTGTTGAGTAGGGAATGGTCTGTGAAACTATAGGGTTACTTCTCCATAGATTATACTCATCTATGAATACCATACAAGGGAAGGATGAATCGAATTAGAGTTGACAACAAAGCTCATATGAAGCACACGGTAACTGAGCTTGAAGGTAAGAACGAATGTATCAATTTTGGTCACACAACGTTGGGAAATTGGTTTTTAGAAGATGACCACAGTTTCTATACAGCGCAACCATCTTCACTTCAAGCAAACGAATAGTCCAAACTCCTTTATTGCACTCGAACTAGCACAAATGACTGTAAAATAGTAGAAATATATCATTTTTGTTTTACTAATTCAATTATAGGGACTAACATTTGGACATTGTTTTTTGATGGCTCCAAATCACAAGAAGTATCCACGTAGGTTGCATACTGATTGATCCAGAAAAACACAAAACTATAATTTCTTGCCACCTAGAATTTGAATGCACCAACAACACGACTGTATACAAAGCCTTGGTTCAAGTTTTGAAAAATGTTGTTGATGTCAAGGTAAGATGTCTAATTTTTTTTGGTGATTTAGATATAATTGTCAACCCGGTGAGAAATTCTATACACTGCCCGTCCCCTCACCTTAAAAGCTATTAGCAAGAGGTATGTACTCTAATAAATTCTTTCGATGCTTTTAACATTACATATATACCTTGTTCTTAGAATGTCGTTGTTGATATGTTAGCTAATGCAACATCTAGATTCACTCCTTTGAATAATGGTTTTACTGTCAAACTACTATTCATGCCTTCTATACCCGATAACATCACCAACTAGAGGGTATTCAATGATGAATCTCAGGTGATAGATTTTATTACCAGTGAAAAAATGTTTCGAGATTCTGTGATAGATGATGAAGTACAAAAAATGAATCTAGAGGCATATTGAGATGAGCTGAACAAGATCAAGAGTAATTGCCTCCTAATAAATGTATTGTCACGTGAGAAGCTTTTCGATTTCTAGTCTAGATTCAAAACAACAACAAATCCCAAGACAAACAACTCAAGTATGATGCATTTCTTGGTAAATATGGGTACTCTGGAACAACTAAAGTTCATTAACTTAGGCACTTGTTGTTCAGAAGAAGAGAAGCACACTTTCACATAACTGTTCAAGAAATATCAGGATGTGTTTGCATGGACTTATGAGGACCTGGAAACATATGAATCTTGTATCATTCAAGATATTATTCCCATCAAACAAGGTGTCAATTTTTTTTAGCAAAAACTCAAGAAAATAAATTCCACTCTTGAGTCATTGATCCAAAAGGAGATGAAAAATATGTTATATGCTCGGATTATCTTTAAAGTGTGACATTCGACCTGGGTTTCAAATCTGGTACCAATGAGAAAGAAGTCTGAGGAAATCAGGTTGTGCGTAGATTTAAAAAATATGAACCAAGCCTCTGACAATGATAACTATCTTGTCCCCCCTATGGAACATATACTCCAGCTTGTCTCTGGTTCATAGATGTTTTCTCTATTAGACGAGTTCTCTGGATACAATTAGGTTCTCGTAGAAGAACCCGATTGACTAAATACCACTTTTAGAACTAAGTGGGGAACATTCACATATCAAAGGATGCCCTTTTGGCTTGATTAACACATGTGAAACCATCCAAAGGAAAATGGACATAGTGTTAAAAGGTCTAATCGATCAAAGTGTGGTGATCTACCTCAATGATGTCCAAGTGTATTCCAAGAAAAGAACTGATCATCTACACCATTTAAAACATATTTTCGAAAGAGGCAGGAAGTATGGTATCTCTCTGGATCCGAAGAAAAGAATCTTCGTTGTTTCAGAAGGAAAATTGTAGGGGCACATCATTTCTAAAGATGGTATTGTTGTCGATCCATAATGTACTAAAGCTATCATGTAGATCCTGTTATCGAATAGAGAGAAATCGAAAAAGCCATTTTTTAGAAAGATCAATTTCGTGTGGAGATTTGTGTTTGACTTTGTTGAAATAGTCAAACCTATTCAATAGATGATAAAGAAAGATGCATAGTTCAAGTGGAAATTTGTTGAGAAGGAATATTTTGAAAGAGTTAAAGTTGCCATAGCAACATCCCCTACATTGCAAATTTCATACTTCTCCAAATATTTCTTGTTATACACATTTCCCTCTAATCATTCCCTTGAGACAATGCTCACCTAGAAAGATCCATAAGGGAATGAATGCCCCATAACATTCATGAGCACAAGTATTTAAGGTGTTGAACTGAACTACCCAATGGTGGACAATCAAGTGTTTGTTGTTTGCATGTCCATCAAACAGTGCAGACCTTACATATTAAAGACCCACACCAAGTTAATCGTCCCTCACCCAGCTATAAGATCTTTGTTTGTACAAAAGGAGTTGGGAGAAAGATCAGAAAAATGGATGACGACCTTACAACAACAAGACCTAAGCCCGTGAATATCTTCAAAGATCAAGGCCTTTGCAAATTGGTGACTAAATTCATGGATTCATAAAATCAATCGGAAGAGGGTTGGAAAGAAGAACCAAGATTGTATGCATAACAACCTTCCTATGTGTCAATATTGGATAATTCATGGTACAACAATCTCAAGCAATGTTTGTAGCATGACACCTCTCCTAGAGACCTTAATGCTAAGAATAAAAGAGCACCGAGGTTAAAATATGCAAAATATTAGTTATTCCATGGCATTCCTTTTAGAAGAAACAATGATGGAGTGCTCCTCATATGCTTGGAGAAACAATATGCTGAAAAAGTCCTCAAGGAACTTCATGATGAACCATCTCGAGGAAATTTTGAAGGAGAAACTATAGATCAAAATTTTTTGAGAGCATGATACTATTTGCCTACGATATTTAAAGATGCACATTCTTACTCCCAGAGTTGTGATAGTTGCAAAAAAAATGTTAGAGAAGAGAGTAGGTTTGTTGTTCCTCTCCAACCTATAGCTGTCGAAGAACCATTTGAATAGTGGGGTTTGGACATCATTGGTGAGATCAACCCTCATTCGTCCAGACAACACAGGTACATACTCACAACCATTGATTATTTCATACGATGGATAGAGGACATACTGTTAACTAAGGTAAATGAAGAAGTGGTGATTAATTTTTTGGATCAACGCATTATTACTAGGTTTGGATTACCCACTACCCTTGTTTTTGACAATGCTACTTATTTATCGTCTTTGAAATTGAATGAGTTTTATTTAGAGAAAGGAATCATTTTGAAATATGAAACTAAATATTACCCCCAAGGAAATGGCTTGGCTAAATCCACCAATAAAAACTTAATTTGTATCCTGAAGCGAATCATAGTAGTTCAATAGAGAAATTGGCATAATCCTCTATCTAACGCTCTTTGGGAATACATGGTTACTCTGAAAGAATCCATAGGAACCTCCCCATAATTTCTTGTTTATGGGAAAGAAGCCATATTGCCCTTGAACATATTCCTGCCTTCCCTCCAACTCACACAACAATCACATGGGAGAGAATGTCCTACCATTGAGAAAAGAATAAACACCTAGGTTAAATTAGAAGAAGATAGAGCCAAAGCCAAGACAAAATTTGATACTAACCAACAAACCATAAAATGATGGTTGGAAAAGAAATCTACCGGTGAAAAATATTTTCAAATTAGCCATCTAGTGCTAAAATCAGACAAGCCACATGAGGATAAAGGGAAACACTCCAAATTTCAACAATTGTGGTTGGGTCCTTTCATAATTGAGAAAAAGATTGTCCTAGGCATGTACATATTACAAAACCTTGAAGGGGATGTGTATCTCCTCCCCATTAATGGCCAAGTTATGAAACACTACTTCAACTATCCTTTCAAGAGAACTCTTATGTACATAAATAAAGGGAGTCAATCCTCCCTTCTTTCTGATCTTTTATTTATTTTTTATTTTTTATTTTGTATGATTATGTTTTTCCCTTATGCCATTTTAATTTCATGATTTTAATTTTTGGTTAGATTTCTCTCTCTCTCTCTCTCTCTCTCTCTCTCTTGATACCTTTTCTTACTTAGATTTCCCAGAACATTTGGTGTCACAAATATTAACCTTGATCATAAGTGTGGGACACTGGTACCTAGATGCCCGATAACTTTCATTTCACTTCTAGACATGACTTTTCTATGTTCTCAAAAATCACTATTGTTGCATGGATCAAGGTTAGAATCTGCAAATGAACATGATTTAGTGATGGATGATCTTTTCTTTCTTAGTCTTGGCAAGAATGGGCTAATTTTCACACCCAAGGTTAGGCTATGTACTTCATGTGAAATTAATAAGCTAGTGCCATCATTTGAGAAGCATATGTGGTATTCAAGGAAGACTACGCAGTAAGGTATATCATCTATAATTAGGATGACATATATCACATTCACAAGTTTCATCTCGCATGCCTCTAAAGGAAAACTGGATTCCCCTCATCCATCTCTCTCTAGAAATCAAGACAAAATTATTTTTATAAAGGTAAAGGCTTGGGGAAAGGCATTCCAGCTCATGTGGGATATGCAAGTATCTATGTTGGGGCTATGAACACTCACTGGCAACAGAGAAAGGCTTGTAACACCAGGGTGACTTTTTCGGGGCTATAAACGCTCATTGGCAGTGAAGCAACACCAAACAAATGCGTAATTGCCTTGTTTTTTCAACATTTTTGACGCATAAATGCCTTGTTTTTTCAACATTCTTGATGCATAAATGCCTTGTAGTACCTCACTTTCCTCCCAAGATGGATAGAATTAAAAGGATAATGTTATGATTAACTAGCTCTAGGTATGACCATAAAATCACTCTAGTCATATTCAAATATGTCTCATCACGAAATACTCTTTGAGTTCAGTGGGACCTGCTCACTCTCCATTTGAGTTATGCATAGTAGATTTTCTCTTCCTCAAACCATGTTGTTAAGATGTTTAATGTAGATATTCATGGGTTCACCCAACATGTCTCCAATTGTTGTGTCGGCACCAACAACTTCCTTTTTTCTTGTCTTTTGCTTATAAAGCCAAAATTTTCCTCAAGAAACAAGGTCCCTCCCTTATATTTTTCAAGACCCTTACATCATATGAAAAGATCCAAAGATTGAATTGTGCAAGTTTAATACCTTTAGGAGCCCTTTACTTAGACTTTTTCCAAACTTCTTAGACTCGTCAACATAGGCAGTGTCGATGAGTTAGATGTTTCCTCACTGATATGCCTAGTATCAGTGACACATAGGTTTTCTCGATGAAAAATAAAAACTAATCAACACTTATATGCTTTCCAACACTTTCGTCCCATTTCGACGACATATCATTCTCTAGTGGCCGACACATGTCAATGTTTTGGCGTTTGGACCTTTTTCGATCGCTGATACATATCGATGACTTGGAATTTTTCTTCACCGACACACGAAGGTTATCCAACACTTAAAGTTTCTTGCGAATTTTTCATGTATTGGTGCTTGATAATCCTTCAACTTTTGATACATTGGCATGGTTGATATTCTCTCTAATGCCAATACGATGACGCCAATCATCCCATGAGCTTCGACACATGTCGACTCACCGAAATACAATCAAAGATCCAGTGCTGATGTATTGGTGTTGGATCACTTTCTAGGTGCAGATACATCGACCCTCTATATTTCCTTGAGCCCCAATACACCTGATAGGCCAACCCTGAGCACACATAAAATACTCATTTCGCGCTCGTTTCCTATTTTTTTGTGATAGAAAGTTTCCAACGGAGCCGTATAACCTCATTTTCACCATTTTCTTTTTTATTTTGACCCAATTAATGATATATCATGAGATAGAAAAGGGAAAAAGACATCCCCTGAACGCAAGTTCTCTCGCAACCACCCGCCTCTCATACCAATGTGTCAACATGGTATAGGTGGTGAGTGCTTTCTCCTATCTCCTTGCACATGTTTCTTTCTAATCTATGTTAGGGTTTCCTTTTCAGATATATATTCATATGTGTGTAAAGGGAGGTTTTCTCCCAAGCCCGTCGACCGTTGCTTCCATACTCATACCGTATCCTTCCCCTCGGTCTACCTTGTTCTAAATTTCTTCACATGCCTCTTACTCAAATATTACCAAGCCACTTCACATGGAGAGCCCTCGGCTCTACCCTGACTCACCTTCTCCTAGTATGCATCGGCCACTTTACTTTGATTTTGGGATGTTCCCCATATCCCAATATAATGAGAAACCCCAAGTTACTTCTTGAGCCCTCGTTTTCCTTTGCTGAATAAATTGTTAGTGATCCCAGTGCTGGACCAATAAAAAACCACAAGTCAAAAAATGAATGACTAAAACCATAGATCCACTCCCACCAATTATTGTATTAGTGGAAATCAGTGCATGATCGCCGATAGAGTATTATGTATCTACGAGGATCAATTCGTGAATGTTGATATAGTCTTCTGTATCGGTGAGAGCGATCATCTGGTCATCGTCAAAATGACCCTTCTGCAACATCGACAATAAATCTTTTTCTTATCCCCGATACATACAACTTGAGTGGGCCTAATGATTAAGAACATGTGTTTCCTCCTAAGAGGTCACAAGTTCAAATCCAGAGGGGGGTAGGGTATGTATACTTCTGTAGACTTAACCAGTCAAATTGTTGGGCAGAGGGGGTCCCTTGTCCCACAAACAAGGGGGTCTCATACACCAATTTGGTGTGGCTTAGCCGTGACCTTAAAAAAAATAGTATAATATATCAATGGAGATCATGATTTCAATGTCGATACAGGCCTATATCAGTACAAAAACTCTCATAACACCGATTTCACAAAAAACCATAAGAAAGTGCCCAAACTTGAAACCAATCTCGCTTTCTTCTAACGTCTTTCCTTTGTGGAGTTAGTGAACATTTGATGCATTTTTTTAGCACTAATTTATTAAATAATGATGATGAATATGTCTCCTTTTGTATATTTAACCATGACTCCTCCTCGCAAATTCTCACAAGATGTTGGCAAGGCGCCCTTCAAAGAGGCCTTTGTAAGCATGAGTACACAAGAAGAATGTGTCGACACCCCGGGGCATGTTTATGATGACACTAAAGGTTTTATTAGCAAAGAGGCCTTGCTCAAGTAGGGAGAATTTTATTAAATGTTTAATAATAATATTTTCCCCCAGATGAAAAAAGATGATCCCAACCACAAGACGTTCAAAAAACATCAGGAGTTCCTGAGCTTCCATATGTCTTCATGTACCCTAGACATAATGTGCATATGTCACTCATTCCCTCATATGGGTTGGGCATGATAGCCCAACGACCCCCCGATCCATATCTACTACAAGATATTGTGCGAGAAAAAATATCAAACTGAGTGTCAGAAAATCTATGACAACTTCTTGGCTCCATTATACCAACTTATATTTGACTCGCCAACATCGTTCATGACAGAAAAAGAATAATCTATAGTCAAAAGGATAGGGGATTGGTACCTCCTAGAGTATAGAACATACCTTAGGATATACAAATCCACCAAATCCCTGCACTTACTTCCGAAATTCATCTCAGACAAGATGGTGCTACATGAGATTGCCTACCATACCATCGTGGATGGATTTGGGGCAACATTGTACAGAGAAAAGAAGGCTATCTGGCCTCCTCTCCCACTTTGGGTCGGGTCTTATTAATTTGAATATGTCAAGGAGGTGAAAGTTGAATTAAACACATTGGCATATTTTCACTTTAGAGAAGAAATATTATGGAGGCATGATCCTCTGGACATCGTTAGAGATCACTGCATCAATTGCAAGTACATGTGGTACTGTACAATTAACGTCTAGGAATAAAAGGAAATCCACCATCGTGCGAGGACATACCACAATGTGATGTTCAAAAGGAGGGAAAATCCTATGGGAAGAATAACATATGAACAATGAGTTTGAGAAGCCAAAAATAAGGTTAAGGATCAAGAGGCAGTGATAATAGCAATGGTAGTAGCAACAACTACAACCTCTAAAGCAACAACATAGGAAGAGAAGAAAAAGAAAGCAACACAAGTTGTTGAGTCATAGGAGAATAATAAAATAAAATAAGAGGAGGTCGAGTAGCTAAAGTCGTTGCAAAAAAACAAAGAAAGAAGGAGAAGGTGTGAAAGAAGAAGGAAGAAGAAGTTGGGTGAAAGAAACGAGAAGAAGCTGCAATAGTTGAAGTAGAAGTAATAACTAAAAAAACAGGAGAAGCTGAAGTAGTAGCAAAGGAATCCGCGGAAGAAAAAGAAGCAACCAAAGTAGAGGAGGAAAAAACAGAGGAACAAATGAAGAAAGACGAAGAAGAAAGAAACGATAATGCATTCCCCATAGACATGGATATTCCGGGGTCATCAATTGAGATTCCACTCAGAGGAGGAGACTTTCTGTTGGGTGATCTAGGGATGAGAATGTTCATTCTCTCTAAGGCTCATAAGGTTGGCAATTTGAATACCTTTAGATTCGATAAAACTTCTGGTAAGATAGTGCTGTAGAAAACAAAAAATCTCCTAGTGACGGGGAAAGCTCCACTATAAGTGACTACTGAAACCACTATGATGGAAAATGTCAGAAATGATCCACTTTCAATCGCTTCGGTTGGTATCACCTTCACATTGGAATTGTTGGGACTAAGAAATGTCGTATTTCCATCCACCTTTCCCTTCATCATTCTTCACATTTCATCGCCCCATTAACCTTTCATGATACCATTTTCATAATTAAATATGGGTTTAACCTTATTATTTTCCAAATCATTTATTTAAGTATTAAAAGGGAATTTGTGACTAAATATTAGAAAATTGACATGTTTTCATATATATCTCAAAAATGTGTGAGCTTTATCATTTGTAGGAATATGTGAAGGATTAATTCAAAAATACTTTTCGAACACTTCCTCCACCATTTCAAGATTTGAGGAGATAATTCAAGCCTATTCCAAGGAGAAGATCATGGAGATTTGGTTGTCATATCTTATCCAAGATATATGAGAGATATGTGTGAGGATTTGAAGGGAATTATATTTTGTAATAATGGGAAAATAGTTGAGAGAAAAGTGAATCTGTAATTATGAGATGCTTATCTTCTTTTCAAAGCTCTCATGTATAAAAGAGAGTTCCCTCTCTTTATGAGGGGGGGAGAATTATTATAAT
Source organism: Picea mariana (assembly GCA_032191745.1). NCBI lineage: Eukaryota > Viridiplantae > Streptophyta > Pinopsida > Pinales > Pinaceae > Picea > Picea mariana. Next base: position 48,526 of record JASDQU010371002.1, read on the forward strand.
GTAGATTAGAAGAGAATTGTTATGATGTAGAATGGATTCATGAAAAGATTCTTTTTGTAAACCTACTTTTTGGAG
>JASDQU010371002.1:57837-107306 GCA_032191745.1 Picea mariana
CATGTTATTTTGTTTGATTTGACTATTCAAATTTGTTGCAAAGTGTAGTAATGCAGGAACAGTTGGATCTCCATATTTCACCATACATGAGCTTTAATGGAGCAACCCACTTGTTAGTTTAGTTGCTCTAGGAGTTAGAATCAAAGTTCATCTTTTCCTTTCATGAGCCATCAATGAACTGGTCCATCACCTGAGCAAGAGTTTTTGTTTCTTTATGAGTTTTGCTTTCCAGCTTTTGAATTGTGTGAAGATTGTTATTTTTAAAAGTGTGTTGGTTTCTAAATGGTTTTCTTATCTAAGCTATACTAAACAGACATAGTAACCTATCTGTTATCGGCACATATAGTGCATCAACTCTACTGATTACGAATCTTGGTTGATAATTTATGTTTGGTAATATATTATATGCATAATATATTACCAAACATAAATTATCAACCAAGATTCGTANTATGTTTGGTAATATATTATGCATATAATTGCACCAACATGAATCGAAGAAAAATATTAAGGAATTAGTGCACGAGAATGAAGAAAAGGCTGAGAGGATATGGGATCTGGAGGAAGAGGTTTGGAACAACAAAAGGGACTAGGAAAGTATTAGAGATTTCAAATTATGCACTGAGAAAGTTAGGATGGAACTTCATGAGATGGTAGAGGATATGTATATGAATCTACAAGTATTCCAACAATTAGCAATAAATATTGTGGCACAACATAGCAAAGAACAATCCAAGAACATAGAGTTCACCACCTTTAAGGAGGGTCTTAATGAGGTGCAATGTTGGATCGTTGAAAATACAGATGCGCCATCAAATTTTCCCCACATATCATAATGGGAAAGAAAGATTAATTATGTTGGACTCAAAAACTTCCAACAAGTCGGTGAAAAGGTTGAGAAGGATATGAAGAATTCACTGTTGATCTGCAAACAAATTCACAAGGCAATACACATCTTGGCTCACAAAGGCCATCTCCTCCAAATCGATGAGCTAGGGAAGATGAAGACTGGTGAATAGAGATTTTAAGAGGTCGAGCAAAAAATGAAGTAGAGGCAAAGAGATGTTAGGGCTATGACCAGGGTGACACTAGACCTTATGTATGACCATCTCGTGAAGCCATCTAGAACACAAAACATGATACAAGCCTTCATGGTCAATTTGACAAGGGATACAAGGACTCTCTCGCAAAATTTAGCAGCTCATGAGGCAAGTTTGGAGTCACTACTGTTCTGCATAATCATCTCATGAGGCCACTCTGAAGTCTGGTCATCCTATTTGAAGGACAATAATAAATCAAGGGGACATAACAACAAGTTCAAAATTATTGACAACCACCTTTTATTTCATCTTTTTGTCACCGCTACACAATTTTATACTTATTATAACACATGTCAAAATAGTTGAAAGGGCAAGATGAAAAGACATGTAACAACTTCTTTCAAAATTCAAGAACCCACAATAGGAAATTACTTAGGAAAGTATAATTAAAGGAAGAGACCCACTTTGAAGAGGCTCTTCAACCTTGTAATTTTTGGGAACTATTTTATGAAATAATATTGAGAATCCCTCAGGGATAATTTTTTGGAGAGAAGTGTTGTTTTGTTGATAGTTGTTTACTTTGAACTATTTCAAGTAAATTGTTGGTTTGTTTGTAAGTGTTGTAAGAGTTCTGTTACACTTATATACTTTTCTTACGTGAATATAATTTTTCTTTAGTTTTTGTTTGTCTCTCTTATTAATTGTTCTAAGATGACGATAATTTTATGAATATGAATGCATAGCCTAGACTAAATATGGCTATGTTTTTATATGTGTGTGTTATTAACCCTATTTCTCTCTAACAACTATCTAAAATAAAGCTATTGTTGGGATTGCTAACATTTCAAGTTGCTTATTAGTTACTCTTAGTTGCTCCTAACTAGGATAGGGTGGAATTGGTTTCACTTTTGCAAGTAGTTTAGCCTACATTTGCATAATCCCCTTGCATTAAAACCATTTATTCATCCCCCAACCTAGTAATGACAGTCGGGACAAAACATGGATGGGTCTCCTAATCCAGATGGTGCTTAGTCTAATTGGGACATCATATCTAGGAGTACCCATTTTCATTGAAGGGCATTTTCCCCCTTGTTTGTGGGACCAATGGCCTAATTTGCACAATGATTTCACTGCATAAGTCTACAAAGTTATACATACCCTACCCATTCCAAATTTCATTAATATGATAGATAAATTACAAATGAAAATATTTTCTCCAAAATTGATCTTTATTATGAATACTACCAAAACCCAAACTAAATTGAAGATCAAGAGAAGACAACCTTCCAAACTCATCTAGTCAATACCAATTTTGTGACATGCCATTAAGAGTCTATAATGGAACATCACCAACCTTCCAAGTATTAGCAAACAAGTTATTTGATAAGTTCAACCACACATATATTTTGGTATTCTTTGATGATGTTCTCATTCACAACGAAAATTTGAAGGAACATATACATCGCCTAAATATTGTCTTAACAACCATGGCCACCCAAAAATTTATACAAAAAGAAACTAAATGTGAATTTATTAACACACGACTACATTATCATGGTCACATCATCTCAAAAAAAGGAGTCAATCAAATCCATCTACCAATCCGCCAGACAATAAAATTAAGTTTGTGGATTTTTAAAACTCAATGGTTTTATTGGAAGTTTTTCAGATCTTTTCCTTTATTTTTCATTCACTCACTAACATTACCTATAAGGATGCCTTTCAATGGTTTGAATAAGGTCAATAAGCCTTTAATAAATTGAATTAAGATCTTGCATCCACATTAGTCCTTACCACTTCCAACTTCTCCCGATGTTTTTCCATAGAACGTTAAGCTTGAAAATATGATCTCGATGTCCTTCCTTTGTCAAGATGATAGATCCATTTCCTTTAAAAGCATAAAGTTACATGTTAGGAAAAATAGGCCATGCATGTAAAGTAAATAAATGCTTTTCAATTATACATGTGTAACCAAGTGGTGCCAATTCCTATTGGGAAATACACTTTTCATCCCCACAATCATCTTAACATGAAACATTTCTTGGCCCAAGGCACATCGATAAATCAACAAAAAAGTAGGTTATCAAGTTATATGCTTATGATTTCTATATTATTTACAAATAGGGAAATGAGAATGTGGTAGTGGGTGCATTCCATAATGATATGATATTAACCTCTAGTTTTATGTTGTCGGCCAACTTGGTTGTATTGAAGAACTCCTTAATTTCTATTTGAGTGATCCTAATGCTTCACAACTCCAATTAGACATCTTTGTTAGAAAAAAGGGACCAATGTGAGCAATACAACAATATGTTATCTTCTTCAAGGACTCAACTATCTTAGGTGACAATCTTTGAGCTAGAAGACTTTGAATATGGACATTACTCACCAACCACAAGACATCTAGGTCTTGAGAAAAAATACAATAATGTATCCTAAAAACTATACTAGAAGAAAATGAAAGTAAAAATTKCTTGACTTATCATTGAATGTGATACCTATGAGAATATATCTAAGGTTCCTACAACTAAATCCTATCTCACATCAAAACTAGGAAGAAATCTGTAGGGACTTTATAATTATGTTTCCTTCCTTTGAAGGTAGGGATTCCTTCTTTGTCATAGTTGATACACTAACCAAGTATCGACATTTTATTCATGTCTCTACCAAGTATATAACTTTCAAAATTGTCGAGATGTTCTTCAAGATTGTTCACATGTTATATGGGCTTCGTCCTTTAAGGAAAATTTAGGAATTGCTTTGTTGTTGTGTCATCTTGAACATCCTTTAAATAGGAAAAGTTGAGTTATCAACCTAAAATAGGGTTCAAAAATCACGGAATGTAAAAAACTATGGCTTGAGTAGGTGCAGTAATCTATGGCATCATGCATTTCATCATATGTATAGTGATAAGTTATGATATTATGTGTCTCATCATTTCTTCACTACTTGGAGGAAATTGTCCCAAATTTCTACATTAAATGAGGTAAGTTCTCTGCAAAAGAGGTTTTATAGAACCACTTGGCCTTTTTCATCACAGTGTCTTTATCATTGACCAAGTAAGTAGTGGTTTGCTTCGAGAAAGTAGTGAGAGTTATACATCATGCAAGGTGTCCTTGGATAACGAATGTTGAGACTCTCCAATTGTGTCCTTGGGGTGAGTGATAGAAACCTCCTCATCTAAGTGAGATGGATCATACAACTTTAGATGCTTGACATTGACAACTTCATGGATTCCAAGTTGAGATAGAAGGTCTAGGTTAGAAGCATTGGGCCCAACAATGTGGAGAATAGTGTAAGACCCACACATGATAGGTTTTATCTTATGATGTTGTTTGTCGGGAAACATATATTTATCCAAGTGATGACAAACACAATCACCAATTTTTAAAGAACGAGGTACTCAATGATAGTGATGGAAAAATTTAAATTTCCCCAAGTCTGTTACAACATAAATTTTCCCTGAGTATGTTACAACACATCCCAAAGTTTAGCATGAAGCTTGGCCAAGTTTTGTACAAAGGAAGAAGCTTTGTATTGCTCATTTTGGTGGGACATATTTGGAGCTAGAAGAGCATCCAAAATATCATTAGATACCAAAGGTTGGAGGCCATGAAAGAATTTGAAAGGAGAATCATTGGTATGTATATCAATGTCTTGATTGTTGGTATGTTGAATGATATGCGAGTAGTTGTCCTATTGGTTATTCTAATCATGATAGATGTGAAGAGAATGGACCAAGTTGTGGTTAACAATCTTGGTTTGGCCATCATTTTGAAAATGAAATGAAGTGAAGAAGCATAACTAACAACTAAGAAGCTTCCAAAAGGTCACCGAAAGTGACTCATGGACCATGAGTTGGGATCTGAAATGATTGTGAGTTGCAACCCAAAATGGTTCAAACGTGTTTGAAGAACAAGTTTGTAGCTTATCAAGCATCAATGGTTTTGGTGCATGATGTAAAGATGGAAATTTTGTGAATTAAGATACAAGAAACATCAAATATACAATTATGGTGATGTTGGGAGTGGGGAAAAACACTAATGAATTTGATGGAAATGGATTCCCATTGTTGATAAGGCACCATTAATGGCTGATACAATCCAAGCTTATTATTGGACAACTTATGTTCACTACAAGGAGAGCACCATGAATTCAATCCCCAACTTTCTTATGCATAGAAAGACAATAAAAGTAGAGTTGAAGATGTTTCACAGTCTTTCATATGGAAAAATGTCCACTAAAGGAGGATGAGTGGAACTCCTTTAATAGAAGTTGTCTAGAGGGGCTAGTGGGATGCAAAGTTAAGTGAGATTTTATAACATCCTATCCCTCAAAGTGTAGTCAAGGAAAGAAGTTGATTGATCGTAATGGGATAAATATGTAAAGCATCAACAATAGGACAAAACTGGGGATCCATGGAGTAGATACTTTTACAATCATCATAGTGGATGCATGGAATATCCAACTTTCAAGTCTATGGAAGGATACGATGATGCAATAAATCATAACCTATGTTGGATTGAGGGGTTCTACTCACTCAAGAAGTAGGACTGATAACAAATTTCACCACTTTGTTGGTGACACCCTTCTTATACTCGATCACTAAATGAAATCATTGGATGTAAGGTGTCCACTTCAAATGTTGGTGTTTCTGAATCTTAGACAAAAGTATTCAATAATTGAGATGGTAGGTAATGAGTTTGTAAAATGACCTCCTTTCAGAGAAGTTAAAGGCACCACTGCTTAAGTGCTTGGATAATGGAATAAAATTCCTTTTTATAGGTGCTATAATTGAGCTTGGCCTATAACAAATCCCATGAATGATAAGCCATTTTATGCCCTCCTTGTTTATATACCACACTTATAGCATAACAGGAAGCATGAGACTCAAGCTCAACTTGATGTTGCAAATCAAAGAGTGCGAGAATTGGGGTAGAACAAAGAGATTTTTTCAAATGGATAATTGTTTGTGAAGCCTTTGGTAGATCAAATTAAGAGTCTTATGATTGAGGAAGAGGATGGCCAACATGTAAGTATTTATGAAGGAAATTCCTATAGAATTTCATATAGCACACGTAAAACTCCTTAGATTGAAGATGTTGGATGAAGCTACTACTTGTGAAGGACTATGACTTTATTGGGGTTAACATGCATGTTGTGTTTGTCAATGAGGAAGCTGAAGAATCTGACTGATATTTTCCCAAAGAAGGACTCCATATTGATTTGGAGGTGATGGAGATGAAAAAGATCCAGTGTTATGTTCACTTGTACGAGGTAGTGGTCTTAGGTCATATTATAATTGAGATAGACATCAACAAATTTTCCAAGATAAGGTTGGAAAACATCATTAATGATGCGCATGAAGGTGGAAAAGGCATTGGTGAGGATAAAATGTATGATTAACCATTTGTAGAGTCCAAAATTGGTCTTGAAAATGGTTTTCCAAACATCTTGGGGCACCATTGGAAGTTGATGTAGGAAATCAAATCAATATTAGTGAAGAAATTAACACCTTTGAGATGGTCGAGAGGATCTTCAATATTGGGGAGTGGGTAGCAATCCTTCACAACAATTTTGGTTAGAGAACACTAATATGTGACTAGATACCACTCATGTTTTTTTTTTATCAGCATGACTAGATTAATGGATTCATAAGGAGATGCAACAGGTTGGATATTTCCTGCTTCAATTCATTGTTTGATTTGGTTCTCAATATTAGTAGTTTCGATGGGTAGGGTGTGATAAGGTGAATGATTGGAAAATTGAGAACCCTATGCAAAATAAATCAAAAGTTGAATGGATTGTAAAGTGGGAAGTCCTTGTGGCTCATCAAAAACCTTTGGATATGCATCCACAAATATTTGATTTCTATGGGTGAGAGATTGTCATCTTTATCTACCTTTTCTTCCATAATAATAAAAAGAGTTTAGGAATTTATGCAAATTGACTTGTTTAACTATTGGCCTACTAGAGAACAAATGATATATAAAAGAAGTGAGTTTATACACTTTACCATCCTATCCAAAGAGTACATTTTGTCAAAAGCATTTAAGATGGTCTTGCATTCTGTTATCACATGAGGTTGTTATGGGTCAATTCATCCTTAGGTTTTTGATTTTTATATTTAGTGTTGTTTAAGTTTTACTTTTTGACCCCCTCCTTATGGTCTTTTTAGGTCTTAGCACAAATAATGTTAAGATGGATGTTGGCCCAAACCCTTGGTTTATGTCCTCATCTTATGACATGGTTAGACAAGCCATCGTCCTTATGACCTCCACCACTATCATGACATGTCACAACTTCCACTATGCACTTAAGCCCCTCCACTTTGTCCCTCTACCCATTAGAAGGTCAAATCAAGGTCTTTTCTGTACGCTGCCATCTCATTAGGACATTTCACAGCGCATCTGAAGTACAATTTATCTTATCACCATAATTGCACTTATGAGGCTTGTGTTAGCCGATCTCCTTGTTTTCAACATTCATGTTTTAAAGGAATTTATCTTGGATTTCGTCATTAAGGATTTTCTAACTGTTTTCTCAAGTTTTCAAAATTTGCTCCTAGTTTGACACTGCAAAAACTACTGAGTTCAGACAGGCACTGCATAATTTGCTGAAAACTAGCCGGTGAAGGTGAATTGGAGGTTAGACCCGTTGCAGGGGGTTTCATCCAATATGAAGCATATCAACTTATAAGTCACATCATCCAGGTACTCCATGAGATTTTTAAGCCTTGTTGACGATGAGTTAAAGTTTGTTCTTATATTTCCTCTCCTAGGCACTGCAAATTGGTGATCCACACTAGCAACATGCCCCCTTTACCTCTGTTTTCAAAAATTCTTAGCAAGCTGCAGTGTTTTCAACTTCTTTTACTAGAATTGAGAAAACCTTACTGTAAGATCCACTGTTCCTATCTCTTACTTGGATTTTGTTGTTTGTGTTCTGGATTATTTTGGTGCTGCAAACCTGTACATCAACTCAACTTTGTTATCCGCTTACCGCACAACCTGTACCAGCTGATTACCTTTAAAGTTTCAATTCTTATTTCAAGTCTAAAATCTATCTATGTTGGAAATTGTAAGAGCCTCACTGTTAAAGTTGTGATGATTTTTCAAATGATGGTGAACTGCTAACTTAAAAATTTTGCATCTAATTTCTCCTTGCATATCCATTTTCCTAAATGGTCTTCTTCCATTTACTAACTATCAGCTTCTCTTTTAGAAGCTCAGAGGTCAAATAGGTAGAAAAACTCTAAATCCTCAGACATAAACTAACTCTGAAAAAGACTATCCATCCGAACCCTAAGACCTCTGTCCTTCTGTTTTGCTTCTTAAATCTCTGAGATAGTTGTCTTAATTTTATTCCTATAACAACAAATGGATACACCACAACATAATAAGGCTCACAAGGGTGGGGGCATAGTGAGGACCGATCCCTATGACATGCAACTATTTGATGTTAAACCTTTGATCAGAGAGGTCTTCCAAAGAGTTGGATGTTTCAATTTCTGTCATAAAATGCAGAGGGGGCACCCTGAGGTAGCCATGGAGTTTTCCTTGAATTTTGATGGAATCAAAAATAAGGTGGGAACTCTTGAACTGGACGTATCTGAAGAAACCATTGCAACAACTACTGAGATACCAAACAATGGTGAAAGATGGTTTAAATCCACGAATCTTAATGCAACCTTCTATAAAGAGTTCCTTAAACCAAAAAGTCAGGGATATAACCTATCAAAGGGAGTGCCTAAGAGCCACTTGGTTGAGGGATTTGACAAGATGTTAAGGGCGATCCAGAGATATTTCACTTGTGAGGGAAGATTCAATATGATTTACCGATACCACATTATAATTTTTCTACACTTCACAGGAAAAGACCTCATGAACCTCCCTTTCTATTTGTTTAGGAGTATTGAGAAAATGGCTGATAGGGTCCAAGCCAAGTCCAAGGTTGTGGAAACAAGTGTTTTTCACCCAGGGTTAATTAGATGGCTGTGATGGAGGATTTGAAGAAGAGAAACATGGAATGGGATCAATTCATTGCCTTTGCACATCTGAAATTAAATGTAGCTCCTAGTCCTCAATCTAAGGTGTAGGGCCCTCTTCAAGATGATAACATTGTTCACATAGATACAAGTAGAAAGAGGAAGGGAAAACACATTGCTAAAAATGATTAATATCCTAAGGAACATGAAGAAGAAGGGAGATCTCATCACTGTCCACAAAGGGAATTTTCACCCCAACCAGCTCCGGAATTGGAAAAATTCCATCAGCTAGAGCCACAAGAAAAAAAAGAAGAAGGTTACTCTTCCCCTCACCAACTACTATAGTTGAAATTAAATCTAGGAGGCCGTTCACCATGTAATCATCCAAGAAGGAAATTGTTGAAAAAGAGGTCATAATAGAATCTCCATTCAAGAGGAAGGATAAAGGTAAAATTGAGACTGCTAAAAAACATATTGAATTCATAGACATAACCACTCCCCCCGAGAACCCTACCTTGAAAAGATTGATCAGACAACTCAGAGAATCTAGAAAGGAGATTTCTCACTTGAAGGGAGAAGGGTTGGCTAAGTGGAAAAAGATGAAATATCTGATGGATATGTATCTTGACACTATTGAAAAAGCCAAGTTTACAACCAAGAGATTTTTTCCCCTCCATAGGAAGCTTAAGAATATATACAGGCAGAACATGGATTTACAATCTCAGATCAGAAAACTTAAGCTGGAGATAGCCCAAATAAATTTGAATGTGTTGGCTCAAGCTGCAACCAGAAGGAGTACCAGACTCAGGAGGTAAAGTGAAGTGGCTCAAAGAATCTCATTTTTGGAAATGGTTATCCTTGCATTTTGAATATTTTGGGGAAAACATAATACCTATAGTCGAGTTTTCACTCACATAGCATATCATGAGGATTCTACAGGTTTACTTAACTTTGGTAAAAGTTTTTTGGAATTTTTGGATCAAGTTGGATAAATTAGACAACTATAGGACATTTCGCAGTGCGTGGCGCTGCGAAATGGTCTACACAGTCGGGCATTGCAACTTCGTTGTGAAATCCGTTGTGAAATGGTCTACACAGTTAAAGCTACAACTTCACTATGAAATCCCCTGCGAAATGGTCTACACAGTCAGACACTGCAGCTTCAATGCAAAGTCCACTACGAATTGGCTGATACAGTCAACGCTATAGGATTCGATGCCAACTCCTGTTTTGTTGGGTTTTAAGAGGATCAATGTTCACCAGATGGCTAGTGGAAAATGAAACAACTAGTTGGAAGTCAGTTAAAGATGGAGGTTACCTGGAAACAAAGGAAATGTGCTCAATGGACACCTCACTATGCAATATTAGGGTGTTAGGATGGTTTCCAACATTTACCTTTTTTATAGTAGTTTGTTTTTTCCGCTCTATACGGGTGTAAGATTTTCAGTTTTAGGTGGTAGAATCTTCTGTTAGAGGATCAATCTTGCATTGTATGCTATAATTCCTTGTTTAGGCTATAAATGCAGTGGTAGAAGTCATTGATGGGTTTGAAGGGTTGATGTAAAAGACCTTTTAGTAATTTTTTTTGAAACATAGCCTACTCTGGTTTTGATGTATCAGACTTGATGAAATCTTTTTTAATGGAAGTTAGTTCTCTTTTTACCATCTTATTTCTCTCACTCTGAAATAGTATTATCATTGAATGATTCAAATTATATTTCATAGATGTATGACAATGGATGTTTGATTGTGATATTGTTATAGCTTTTCTCAAATTTTTTGTTTGCTTGGATTTAAGAAGTTCTTATATCTGAATCATTTCTCTCCTTTTTCTATTTGCATAGCCTGAAGCTAGTGGTAGACTCACTTCATATTCTTACTAAGTCTTCCTTCTATTCACACTAATCCTCAAAACCATGACCTAAGCTAAACAAGACCTCTTTTGTTGATGCACTTGATCTAGAATTTCCTGTGTTTTGACATTGTTGAACTGAGTTTTGTCCATTTGACACCACATTTAAAAAATTATCTCATAAACCTATTTATGGGTATTGAGCTTGCCCTTTAGAAGTCAAATTTTAACTTCCAGAGATAACATTCTTGGCGCCATTTCTAGAGAATAGATTGAACACATTTCCCTGGGATTGAATGACAAAGAAATACTAATTCTGAAGGTGCATAGTAATCAATACATTGAATATTGCAGTTTGTACCTGGCGAATCCACTGTTTCAGTTGTGGCTCCTAAAGGAATACACACGAGGTCTACCCCACATCTAAGGGATACACTTGAAGCTGACCCAGAGAAGATCATCAAGAAGGGAAAATCTTCTCAAGAAAGATTTGCAGCTGTTGTTCTAGGTACTACTGGTCATTTTCCTGATTCCACTTTTAAACCACCAGTAACTATATCTAATACTCCTCTTTTATCCTCTGTTGAAATTTCTAGAAATTTGAATCTTGAAGATTTCCCTGTATAATACTCTTATTTTTCTCCCAAATTGAAAGAAGAAAATTTTGAAGTTCTTTCCTCTCCTGGTGTTGTAAGTTGGTTTAGACTTGAGAGCTTAGAATATTTTCCTACCTTGGGTTCTCCATCACCTCCTTCTCTTAAAATTGATGTGACTGAAGAGGAAGAAACTTCATTTCCCTTAGAATCTACACCATCCTCCTCCAAGACTCAACCTCTCCTTGTGAAAACTGAAACGTCTCCATCCTATATTCCTCCTTCTCCCAATCTACACATAATCAAGACTACAACTATACCAATCAAGACTCAATCTCTTCCTTGTTCTCCTAGAATTTATAATCCAATGGCAGGTGCTAACCTTCCTAGAAATAATATGGATGCCATAGTATCTGCTAGGTATTCCCCTCTTGTGTTTCCTCAGCCTATGAATTCTCTCCTAGTTGGAGACTATCTTAACTACATGCCCAAGTTTACAGGGGAAGAGGACATAACTGCAGAGGAACATCTTGCAACCTTTTATAGCTATGCTGACAATCTTAATATTGAGAATGAAGATGTTTGAATGATATTTTTTGTACAAAGCCTTAATGGTGAGGCTAGGAAATGGTTTAGGGGTTTAACTCCTGGATCTATTGCTAGAATTGAAGCTTTGGATGATGCCTTTTTAAGGCATTGGGGAGATAAGAAAGATTTATTATATTATATTACAAATTTTGGGTCACTCAAGAGGAAAGAAGGGGAATTGTTTCATATTTTTCAAAGAGATTTAATAAAATGTACAACAAAATTCCCTAAGATCACCTATGCCAGTGATTTTGACCCTGAGTTTTTCCTCTTGTTGAGAGAAAGAATATCTACCTCTCTAGATCATAATCAAGATGCAACCTTGGAGGTAGAATCTAATATATTGGTAGCTGACGAGCTCAGGGGAAAATATGATAGTGATAGGAGAAAAAGTAGGGTTGAATCTTCAATCTATGATTCCTCTGGTGTTAATCCTCAAGTAGATGAACTAACAAAGCTGAAATGGAAAAAAAGGAAGCTTGAGCGAAAACATAATTATATAAATACACATAATGTTGATAACATAGGAAATTTCAGGAGACAAAAAAATGTCCCTCATGTCCTTCAAAGAGATCAAAGAATTAGGGATGACCAAAAATTCCAAACCCCTCTCCAAAATAACATGGTTGATGATGAAGTAGGAGAGGATGAAGAAACATATCCAAAAATTCATTGTGTGGGTGATACCTCTCCATCCCCTCATCTAACTCAGTCTGCATATGAGGAGTCTCTTATGGACAATCAATTGAATGGATTGAGTAAATTGGAAAAAGATAATGAAAACAAAAATAAATACAACTTAAGGTCAAAAAATAAGGAGGGGAAGCCTTGTACATCAGACCAACCCAACAAAAAAGAAAATTCTACTAAGGTTGTGGTTTCTAGCAGCAAAGAAAAAGAGGAACACAACTCTCAAACAGTGATTAAGACCCATGTTCTAGAAATTAAGGAGATTCTGAAATCTCCCTCTTCCTTTAGATTTTAGAATGAAATTCAAAAGATAAAAATATCAGTATCATTTTTAGAGCTAATTAAAAATGAAGAGTTCAAACAATATCTTTCCAAGATGGTGCAACCTGAATCTTACTCCAATTCCACAGACTCAGTGAACCTACAAGATGAAAAACCAACAATCATATTGGGACCTTTGGTAGAATATAGGGATGAATCTTCTCCTCCATTCTACACATCATTGGATATTCATGATAAAGTTTTGCACAACTTCTTGATGGACTCAGGTGAATCTCATAACCTTATGCCTAAAACTGTCATGGATGAGATTGATTTAGAAATTACAAAAACCTATCATGAACTATACTCATTTGATTCCAGAAAAGTGAAATGCCTTGGAGTGATCAAAGATCCAGTTGTTACCTTGTTTAGATTTCCCATGAAAAGTGTGGTCATGAATATTGTGGTGGCTGATGTCCCCCCCTAATTTTGGGATTCTATTTTCAAGATCTTGGATCAAGAGACTAGGGGGAAATTTGCAGATGGACCTTTCTTATGCCACTATTCCTATATTTGGAGGAGAGCACAAAAGGATTTATAGGGAAGAACAACTAGCTTACATCATCAGTGATGAAGATAATCCTACAAACCACCCCATTTTTTCAGTTGACATTGATTTAGGATCCAATATATTACAACTCACGGATGCTCCTCAAACACCTATTGAAATCAGAAAACAACCTTATAAAAATTGTGAGACACCTCCTCAAAATACCCCAGTGTGGAAGATGTTTTTTAATGGGGCCTCTTCTAAAGAAAGTGTTGGTGCTGGAGTGGTCTTTATTTCCCCAACTCAAGAAATCATATCTTTGTCTTATAAACTAGAATTTGAAACTACAAATAATGTAGCAAAGTATGAGGCTCTTGTTTTGGGTTTGAGGGCTGCTAAAGATATAAATATTGAAGAGTTAGGAGTGTTTGGAGATGTTGAACTAATTGTGCATCAAGTTAAAAATCTGTATCAAGCTAAACACCCCATGTTAAGGAATTACAGAAATGAAGTTTGGGATCTTATTGATAATTTCTTCTCAGATTTTAACATCTCTTTTGTTCCAAGATAAGAAAATACTATGGAAGATTCTTTGGTTGTTTCTACAAGTAATTTTAAAATCTCTTTTCCCCCCAAGCTCAAATATGATGTGGAAGTGAAGTATAGACCCTCTATACCCGACAATGTCAAACATTGGAAGGTCTTTGAGGATGATCTTGAGATTAAGAGATTTATGGAAACCGTGGAAGAGTTTTATGCTCTTCATATTGATCAAGATCATGATGATACCAAAATCCCTCATGCTGATATTTTCTTCAATAAAATTGGAGACCACAAGATCGTTCAACTACCCAGACACCATATTCCAAAAGGATTGGTTCCTTTGGAGATATTATTTGATAGAAATGATGTTGTTGTGAAGGTCAAAGGTTCAAGTGAAGAAGTTGATGTGACATAATGCAACTTAGGTACAAAGGAAAATCCAAAATATGTCAAATTGTCTAGAAGTTTATCAAAGGAGAAAAGGGATGAGTATGTTAAGTTATTAAAGGAGTTTTTTGATGTATTTGCTTTGAAATATGAATATATACAAACTTATGATACACACATCATTGAACATAAGATTCCTTTGAAAGAGGAGACCAAGTCATTTAGGAAGAAACTTAGACAGATAAATCCCATGTTGTTGCCTATTATGGAAAAGGCAGTCAAGAAGTTGTTTGATTCTAAGATCATCATACCTTTAAGGTAATTTGAGTGGGTGGCTAACTTGGTCCTTGTGAGGAAAAATAATGGTGAAATAAAACTTATGAGAATCATGTCACTGATGCAGAATGGAGTAGATATTATGAGAATCATACTAATTCAAGGGATGTCCAAAACTCTACTCCCAATATCACCAAAATGGACTGATCATATCAATTTTCATCTTAAAAATATCATCTTGGGTATGAGCCCAATAATATCCATCAAGGTAGGCCGATCCACAGAAGACAATGAAAACTCCCTAGCCACTGAACACCAAGTCTTCCAAGAGAGAGATTTCAAATCCAAAAGATCCTCCTAGAAGAAAATATTATTTCTGCTAAGCCTCCTTTCCTGAAGACGAGGGAGGTCAAATATGCAAGTAACCTCTCACTTTGAACTCCAAATTGGCCTCCTAGACAGATCCCAACCTGGTCTATTACTTGACCATTTCCAACAAACCAAACCTACCAACCTCCTCCAAGCTGTCAATATACTCCTGAAGATGAAGGACAATGAAATGTGGAAATTATGAGGAGAGAAAATGATATCACATAAATTGAACAATACCTTTACATTGCTAACATGCTGGGATGAAATCAATATGTGCCACATCAAAACCTGCCAATGGGATGATCCCTCCAAACACCTAACCACCCATTTAGCATCCAAAATACTTCCTTGTGTTACCACATCAATCAAGCCAAGGCCCCCCTCGTCCTTGGACATGATACAAATTTCCCAAGGGACAATGAGAAGACCATGATCCCCACCATACGTGGGCCACAAGTACGAGCACATAATCTATTCCAATTGGAGAAACTGTTCCCTACTTGGAAGCCAACAAGACACATAGTAGATGTAGGAGGCCTAAATAATCCTTCTCACCACTGTCATCTTAGCATCATAGGAAAGATACTTATACTACTAAAAAAGTAACTTATGTTGAAATCTTTCTAGGCATCAATCCCACACATCAATCAGTGAAATGTCTACCCAAAATGGTATACCAAAATATAACACAATAACCCTTGGTTGGACAAATATCCAAGAAACTAGCAACCACATGGGTCGATCCTTAAGACCAACTAGCTAGTAGTCCATCTTGCGATCACTAACAATTTCCCCTAAAGCCTCACGTAACACTACAAGACAATCCTTGGCGGTTGAGACTAACTCTTGATCAACAGAGACCAACAAAAGATTCATCTTCAAAATGGTTGTTAATCATCCTCCCCCCCCTTGTTGGGGAGAGAAATACCTCTAATATGACCCTGGAGATGAGTTTCATCTAGTATATATCCAAGAGAATCAACCATCAAAACACAGAGATAAGGAGCCAAAGGGCACCCTTGTCTGATACACTTGTGGAGATGGATGTGGGGGGACACAACATTACTTACTGAAACAAAAGCAGAGGCACATGCAAATAAGGTGTTGATCATACCAACAAAATGTTGGCCAAACCCATGGAAAGTCAACATATCGATGATAAATGTCTAATCAATATGATCATATGCTTTGTCAAAATTGATTTTCAGGAAGAGTTCCTGCCGACCAGACGCCCTAGCCCACTCCATGGCCTCCCAAGAAAACAAGATTGCATCCAAAATAAAAGTGTAGGGGAGAGATTTGGGAGGCTTGACGATAGTTAGAGGAGGTGTGTTTCTCTTGGAGGAGGACTCGCATAACATCACCCTCTAGGGGGATGCAGCTTGGTTTGAGATGGAGGATGCTCATTTTTACTCACTGGTTCCTCCTCTTAAGGCAAGCAAGGTAGCAACATCATTCATGGAGATAGTACAAAAACTAAATGATACACCAAAATTATTGTAAGTGATAGGAATCCAATTTTCACAAGTAATTCTTGGAAAGACTAGTTCTTGGGCACTCAACAAGCACATTGTTCATCATACCACTCGTAATCAGAGGGACAATTTGAGATAGTAAAAAAATGTGTGGAGGGTTATCTCTATTGCTTTTCTTACAACAAGAAAGCATAATGGGTCAAGTAGTTACCATTGGAAAAATGGTGGTATAATACATCATTCCACACCTTATTTAAACCCCATTTATATCACTTTATGGGTATCAACGACCATCAATTACTAGGTTACTAAGAGGAAAACCAAATGCTAAAAAAAGTGGAGGAACTCATCCAACACCGATGAGAGCTACTACAATGTCTAAAGGCCAACTTGTTTGTAACACATAACATGATGAAACAACAAGTAAATCAATGTCGCAGTGAAATGAAGTTTGATGTAGGGGATTGGGTATTCTTGAGATTGTAACCTTAGAAACAATTGTCTCTCAAACAAAAAAAGGACAATAAATTGACACCAAAGCACTACGGTCCTTACAAAGCATTGCAAGTAGTACAACTTACAAGTTGGAGTTACCTTCCTCAAGGGCACATTCGATCTTTCATATTTCATGCTTATCAGAAGGTAATTGGAAAATAATTCCAATTTAGAGTATTATGCCAGAACTTGATGAAGGAAAAATCATTCTAGAACCATAAGCTATCATGGAAACAATGACGAGGGAATTAAGAAATAGGGCCCTTACATAATTCCTTATCAACTCCTTCTATGACAAGCCATTTGGAAGGAAAATCTATGTGACAATGTGGACTAAAAAATTTACTGACAAAGAAGGCAACATGGAAAGATGAGATATTCAAAAGGAAGCATCAATTGTTGATCAAAGTTGAGGGCAACGCTTGTTTGAAGGGATGGGCATGTTAGGACCCTAGAGTTTACCCATTAAACTTTAGAATTATTTTCATGATGTTATCTTGGTTGTTATAAATAATCATTAAGAAGATATATTAGAAACAATGATATTTGACATATATTTAGTTGTATAAGGAGGTTGCCTTGTTGAAAATGCTAATCTCCAATGCTTTCTTATCCATTATTTTCACATTTTTTTCTAGGTTATAAAGCTTGGGAAAACCCTAAGTACTTCCCTTTATTTCGAGGACTGTACCTAGGGTAAACCCTATAATCTTAAGGGCACAAGGCTGATAAACAAAAAGACTCAAAGCCATTCCAACAATATACTCGTGGAGCTCAACATGTCACTTGCCTGAATTGAATCACTGTGGTGAGGATAACAATTATTCCTCCCAACCACCCAAGCTAAACCCAATTGACATTTTCCCATTTATTCTTGTTATTGAGCTTTTTTACTTAATTCAAAATTAAGAGGTGCCTTGCGTAGTTTGACCTCCACCTTTAAAGCTTCCTTTAAAGCCAATGGGAAAGCATGCTCTAATGAAGTGATGGCTAAAAACTCTAACTCCTTTTGCTGATGAGATCAAGGTGATCTGAACATGAATTTGATATGAAAGACTTCCATGAGTTTCCCATGCTTCCAACTAGATAGAGAGATGATTGCACTCCTTGATATATCATTGGATCAATTGAACAAATACATGAAGGAGTTGCAACGAACAACAACCAATGAGTATTCAACAACGAAGTAATAAATTCTATCTATATTAAGATATACAGTAAATGAAGTGGATGTTGAAATACACACTTTTGGATCTGAATAATATCAGAATCGTATGACCAGAAAAGAGTGCCAGTGCCAGTAATGAGTCTGTTCGTTTAAACTAATGACATCACAGTGCCAGTAATGAGTCTGTTCGTTGCCAACCGACCCATTAGTGGCACACGCAGCCGAACAGGTGCCAATAATTGCGTTGGACCTGCAATATAGGCCGGGTGCGTGTGCCAAGAATGAGCCGGTTCGTTGGGTATGTGAAGGGATGCGTATCTGCCCAGTAATATCGGCACAACAACGGATCGGGCTATCTTAAAATCAGCTGCGTCCTGGTGGGAGGAATCACAGATCTGGAAAGAATAGAACTTTAACTCTATCAATCTTTATACGCGGGAATATCGCCAAACACAACAGCAAACTAAAATGATACGTGCAAGCTAAGACTTGAGGAAACCTTAGGAACTGGCTTTTTGCTCTCATCTCTAATTTTTCACGTGACAAAAAATATCTGGAATTTCAATGGCTAAAGCCTGTAATTACAGAGGCTGAAACTCTTCCTTCAATGCCTGCCCCAGAAGTTTTAAGCAGTTATGGCATGGGTACGAAAAGAGAAAAGAAAACAGAGTGAGCGCAGCTTTACTACCAGAATCTATAGAAATATTCGATGTTGTTCTCCGTAAGAAATCAATTTTGAAAAGTAACCTAACTAGTACACGACGTATTCTGTGCAAACTACTCTGGTAATACAACAAATTCAAAATATTTAGCAATGAACCTAAAAAGTTGTTATATATATATATATATATATATATATATATATATATATATATATATATATTATTTTTTCCTATTTCGTACATATTTTATGTTAATGATATGTCGCGTGGAGTGATATCATGTGTTGATTTATAGGGATTTATAATATTCATTGTAGAATTCTATTTTTTAGTGGTTGGTTTTTGAACATAATTAATTATTTAGTTCATATTTAATTATTGTTTTTGTTATAGAAATCATTATTTTTTAGGGTTAAATTATAACATTTTACAATTATAGTTTTAACATTTTGTAATGTTGTGAATGATAATTTTTAAATTAGTTCTTGAATAGAAAAGTACTTTTGAGGTTAAAATTATAACTTTGTTTGAAACTACGATCTCATCAATAAGTACTATTATAATCAAAATCTTAAAAACAACTTTCAAGTGTTATTAATAACATTTTTTTGGAGGGTTAAAATTACAATTTGTTTGAAATCCTGGTCTTAACAATCTGTATCATTGCAAACAAAATCTTAAAATCAACTCTTGAATAAAAAAATGTACTATTAACAACACATTTTATCAAACCATGGCGTAAAAACCCAATACCATTAAAAAAACAAAAAAATAAAAAACAAATTTAAACCAACCAAAAACAAATTAAAAATAAAATAAATAAATAAAAACCAAAAAAATAAAAACACAAAATAAAATCAAAACAAAACAAAATAAACATATTTTATCCCTTCCGCATTTACCCCTTCTCCCACCCCTCCTCTCCCCTCCCATAAAACCCCCATTGCCCACTTAATGAGTGACGGGTTCTCCCATAACCCCACCTCCCTCCTCCTCAAATGAGCACATTTGAGGTGGCAGTGGGGGGTTATGAGAGATGTTATTCCTACTCTTACATAGGGTGAATGTTGGGGCATAATGTGTGGGAGTACCTTCTTGTGCCACTCTAGGTCTTCGAGCTAATTCTTGAGCTAGAGGGGGATTACCCGCAAATGTCCTAAATTTATTATTCATGCATGTCATGTGAGAACTAAACGATAAAGATAAATAATTAATGGAAAGACACAAAGCCAAATGTTATTTATCATATTATGCATATGATAATACAATATATAGTACAATCATTTGATAACCACTTCTGACAATCCACATAACTAAATATGTTACTTAGGATAATGAATACATCCTAGGATAAAATTTGGTCTTAGGACTTGATGATTAGTGACAATATTGCTAATATGAACAACTTTTATCTAAGAAGCTCCGATTGGTTTTTATTGCAAAGATAGGGTGGTGTATAGTGTTTGTGTATTCCATTTTTTAAAGATTACCCTTGTATTATGTGTAGTGAAAGAGAAAAAATATTGAGGACTATTATGTTCGACAACACAGGTATTCCAATAGAGGACGAACACCTTCAGTAACCACTCACATAACCAGATCAAAGATCAACACACTGATGTTTTCACGTGGTAAAACCCCTACAGGGAAACATCCACGACCCCAACAAACACGGCCACTTGGAGCAGTTTATTAATGCAAAGAAAAAAATTACAGAGAGATTTTACGAGAGTTTCTCACAATCGATCATCGACAAATGACCCTCCATGCTCTTTAAATAGAGATCATGGACCAATCGGGTGCTAAGCCACGGATCAATGGCTGTTAAGATCGAGGAGAGTATGAACCATCAGATCACTCTATGTCGGGAACATATCGTGACCGTCGGATTTCCTAACTGCAAATGCATTCCAATGCATACTAAAGAAACACACTAGAAAACACACTTTTACCTAATGACAGAATAGACCAAGTAGATCTTAACTAACTCCTAAGTGTCTAAATATCCTAACATACCCCCTTAAGAACAACTTGGGATAGTATTGAAGGATTTACAATAGTGACACAATAAGAGAAGGAAGGAGGCATTAAAGCCTATCCCCCCTTAATGACAACTTCCTGAACTCCTAACATAGATCAAAGTTTGGAAAACTTCACTTCTATAAGAGACTTTGTGAAAATGTCTGCAACTTGATCTTCTGTAGGGAAAAAAAGCACTTCAATAACTTGATCAGGAATGAGCTTTCTGATGAAGTGCATGTGTAACTCTATGTGTTTGCTATGCTAATGTTGAACTGGGTCTTTGGCAAGCTTGATGGCACTCTGATTGTCACACCAAAGTCTAGTCGGATGTTGGTGCTGGAATCCAAACTCTGAAAGGATCTGTTGAAGCCACATGGCTTCCTGACTTACATTTACCACTGCTCGGTACTCTGCTTCTGTTGAAGAAAGTGCAATATCCTGTTGTTTCTTAGAGGCCCAAGTGACAGGTCCCGAACCAAGGCTGGAAACATATCCTGTAGTAGAATTCCGATCATCAGGGTCGCCAACCCAATTTGAATCAGTGAAACCAACCAATAAAGGAGTCCCCCCTGAACTGTAATGTATCCTGAACTGAATTGTACCATGAACATAGCGAAGTATCCTTTTTGCTGCTTTCCAATGGCTTTTATGGGGCATTTGCATATACCGGGCAACAAGACCAACATCAAAGGGAAGGTCAGGACGAGTATGAGTCAAGTATAAGAGGCTACAAACTAACTGACGGTATAGGGTGGCATCAAATTCAGGAGAAGTATAGGTGGCAATAAGCTTGACTCCAGACTGGAAGGGAGAAGGGGTTGGTTTACAACTGTCCATGTGAAAGCGACAAAGAAGGTCGCAAGCATACTAAGACTAGGAAAGAAAAATTCGTTCATTAGTTTGCAAAACTTGGAGGCCAAGGAAATAGTGCAAAACACCTAAGTCTATCATTTCAAATTTCTTCTTAAGGCTAGTTTTCACATGGTTTAAAAGTTTTGAGTCACTACCAGTAAGGATAAGGTCATCAACATAAAGGACACGGATTATGAGATGGCTTCCTACTTTCTTGATATAGACATTAGGATCATAATGGAATATAGAGAATCCAGTGGCAATAAGAAAGCTGTCCATTTTGGAATACCAAGCTCGGGGAGCTTGCTTGAGACCATAAAGAGATTTATTGAGGTGAAAAACAAGGCTAGAGTCATTCTGGACATAGAAAGGAGGTTGTTCCATGTAGATTTATTCTTGCAAATCTCCATGCAAGAAGGCGGATTTAACATCTATCTGATGGACCTCCTATTTATGTGAGGCAGCAAGGGCAAGAACAAGGCGGATGAAATTCATTTTTTCTAGAGGGGCAAAGGTTTCATTATAGTCAATTCCTTCAACTTGGGAAAATCCTTTGGCAACTAACCAATCCTTGTGTCTTTCAACACTTCCATCTGATGCATACTTAGTTTTGTAGACCCATTTGCATCTAACAAGTTTTCTTCCTTTTGGAATAGGTACAAGATATCAAGTATTGTTTTCCATTAAAGAACGATACTCTTCATTCATTGTTGTATCACAATCTGGATGGCCTAAAGCTTTTGCAAATGTCTCTGGATCATGAGTTTCTGAAACTTGAGCCAAAAGAGAAGAGGCTCGCTCGAATTGTGAACGTGTCCGATGGTGATCTGAAGGATCACCGACAAGATCACCAACTGCTTCTCGTGTTGAATGGATCCATCTAGGAAGCGGTGGAGCTGGTGTTGGTTCAGGTTCAAAGGACTCATCTAGAGGAGGGTGAGCAGGCGGAGGTGGATTTTCATCCTCACTGTCATCATCTAAATAAGAAACTAGATCAAAAGAAGGCACAAATGCCAAAGATGGTGGTACAATATAATGGATGTGCTCATTTTACCATCGACGATATCACTATTGTCACCCAACCATAGATCGAAGCCACCCTCCGAGCACCTTAACCTTGACAAATAATCACTCTGGAAGCAAACCCTAGGCTAGATAGCCAAACAAAGGGTAGCGCACCTTTCCCCAAGGATAGCACACCAAACAAGAGCTAATCAGATAGTCCAAACCATAACCAAGAGATAGTCCAAGCCAAAACGTAATCTGCTAGCTGCAGCAACTGCAACGACAACTCTCCTCCAAACTTGCGCACAAACTGGGCAATTATAGTGCGCACAAGTGCTGCTCTACAATTATGAGAATGCCTGCCAGAATGAATACTAGTCTCCTATATTTATAGTAATTCTGGCTAACTGCCTGGGCCAACTTCTCATTCTGGGTGTCTATTTACTTAGTATATAGTATTTCTTCTAGCCGACTTCTTCTCTTGTAGGCTAATAACCTAATACCAATTATCCTCTTGAGCCGACTTGTCTTCTAGGGTTATTAGCCAACTTATTACGGTTTCTTCTTGCTTCCCAGAATATTCTATTCTTGTCAGGTTTACACATGGAGGTAAATACCTCCCGCAACTACCATAATATTAACTCTCCCTCCTAGCCAGGGAGGTATTATAGGTAATGGTCTTGAGCACAAACATACCATTCACCTCGTAGCATCAACATAGTTGTATAGACTATCTCATGACTAGATCATGAGTACCATCATCACCATCAGTGTCATCAGTTGCATCATCTCTCGGAACCATAATCTATCTGAGTAATTAGACATGATGCTGGATAAGTCACTCACGCCACAGAGTGACACAAGAGCCATTCTTCTAATCTGGACATATGTCCTAGAAAAATAAATGTCTTGAACCATTTTCCATCTGGGAAATCTCTGTTCATTGATCATCCATCTAGCTGATAATCATTTTCAATGCTGCTGATAGTCTCTAAGGCAATCAAAACAATATCATTCAATAGAACACAATTGTGTCTATCCATAATAGTACACAACTACAATCCAGTGGTACACTACCACACCAAGTAGCACACAGGTACTTGATCAGTGACGTATAGTGACAAATAATAGAACACATCCACCACAGTAGTATACATCTACTATCTAGAGACATACAGTCTTCATAACAATCATCTGATATCAACTTGCACAGAAACAATGTTATGATATAAAATGAATCATCTAGGCCATTCTTCCACTCACATCTGTGAGATCTTGGAAGAGCATCTTCCCTCAGAAGATCAAACATCAACGATGAGCTATCTGGACTATCCTTCTCAAGCAAGGAAGAATAACTGTCATGATTTCTAAACCTGGACCATTCCCCATCCTGGGCCATTCCTCCGACACTAGACAAAGTGTAACTTGGAGAGAATGAGTCTGCCCTAAGGAAAGTCTGTCTCTAATTGTTGAACCTGGACCATTCCCCACCCTAGGCCATTCTTCTGGCACTAAACAAAGTGAAACCTGGAGAGAATGAATCTTCCCTAAGGAATGATTGTCTAGACCATTTCCTAAGGAAATGACTGTCTTGCACCAACCTCCAAAATGGACCATTCCCCATGTTAACCACAATGGGAAATCGATGTCGGGCGAGGCGGGCCAGTTTTCTTGAGTAACCCTCAAGAAGAGAGACTGCCATAGACTATTCCCCATGTTAACCATAATGGGAAATCGTTGTCTATGGTACATCAACAATCCATCGAACCATTTTAATTACGAAAATGACCGTTCGATCTGGACCGTTTTCCGAACTGGAAAATGCTTATCCGTCAGAAATCTCAAACCACTTTCCAAACTGGAAAGGAACTTCTCATCCTGGACCATTTTTGAACTTAAAAATGTATTTCCATCAATCAATAACACATCAGTGCTCCCTCCCAACCTGGGATTCATCTCTTCCTTTTTCAATAAGGAAGTCGTCTCCACGAGCTCCATCTTGAGTATGCAAACTCTTTCATCTTGGACATAAGCTTTACCCAAATGTCTGCTTATCTGCTCATTTATGGAGATATGTACGTGGAGAACCACTTTCTTCTTTCTAGACTTCATCACGGATATTGTAATGCTTGATTTCAAATGTACTTTGGTCTGGAACACTGGTTTTCTCTGAAGGCTTCATATAGATCTGATCAATAAATTATATCATTGTTGGATTCCTCTTTGGTTCCTACTAGCTCACAACATCGTGGCAAGGGTCAAACTGGAACATATCCATGTGGCACTTCTTCTGTCATCATGATATATTTGTCATGGATTGGCAATCCATCATCCTAATCTTCTAAGTAATCATTTTGATACAATATCTCTATTATAGAAAATCTTCACCATGCTTCTGTTGTGCATTGGAGGTTCTCCACCAAGTTGTGTTCTTCCATCTACATATAAGGGTCTCTTTCTAGTATACCTCAAAGCTTTGAGGTTGCTCTTCACATGCTCTTTGTTCAATTTCTCTGGAGAATAGTCTTTTCTTTCATCTAATGTAGAATTCCAACCCATGGATATTGCAGATGATATAATGACTCATGTATAGGTATGTCTGGTTTACTGGAACAAGTAATCATCATAGTATTCTCCCTCCATCTGGGAGAACCTATAGTTATGGATCTTGCAATGCTTGCATTCATATACATTGTTCTTCATCACAACTTTCAGTTTCTTTGCTTGATTTCTTTTAGTGAGTTCATATCAGGCTGGTAATCTTGTGATTCTCGATACAATGACTAGTTGTTCTCACTTCTCTTTCTTTCTTGGAATCTTCATGTTCTTCCTCATGTTTTTCTTTAGCTCTTGGGTCCATGGAGTTTCTTATAGATTCCATGCCCTATAGATTCCACTTCTTCCTTTCATCATAGGATCACGGATGTGGATGGACAACCATGGATACTTTAAGGCTTCTCTTCAAAGAAGACTTCTTCTAAGGTCGAACTGAACATGTACTGCCTTTCATGGCTGCTACCATGGATATATACTTCATCATATTCAATGGATCATATGATTAGCTCCCTCCTAATCCTTGCTTCATGTATGAGTGCATGTTTTTCTTTTGGAAATATGTAATCAACTCCCTCCATCTAACAGAGTCCACGCTTCCGTCTACATCCTTATTGTCTTTTGCAAAGTGTCATAAGTATTTCTCCAATTTCCTCTTAATTGTTGATTTCTTTCTGTCTTTGCTTCTTCTAAGTTTCTTCAAGATTGATTCTGATTTCAACTTATCTTGTAATAGCTTCCACAGATTTTTTTGATGTATTTCATCCTTTCATGTGTATTATCTGACTTGTATAATGATAACAATCCTTATCTTGTTTTTCTTCCATAGGTATAGTTCTTCTTGGAACATATTATCTTCTAAGAGATAGATATACAAGATATGTATAGAGGCTATGAAAACAAGACATGTACAAGAAATAAGAAGAGTATTGTTACCTTGTTCTTTAGAAGAAGAAGTTTGTTTTATCCTGCGTGGTCTTCTTTGTAGGTTCCTTTTCTTCGGCAACTGATGCTTCGTGTGTCCTCTTCCTTTTCTTTAGATCGGGACAATGATTCTTGTAGTGACCATACTTTTGACAGTTGAAGCATTGTATTTCTGACATGTCTTTCTCTTGATTTGGATTCTTCCTTGAACCAAACTTCCTTTTGTTCCTACAATTCTTGAATCTTGTTGTAAAGTCTTGATCATCATACTTCTTTTGGGGTTTCTCTTTTGCACTGGTCCTTGATTCTTCTTGAGCACAACAAGTCCAAAGTTCTTCAAATGTAGGATACTCCTTCCTTGTGGTCATGCTTGTGGAAAATGCATCCCATGTCTTGGGAAGACCATTCAGTACTATGTTTACCAATTCCTTCTCTGAAATTATCTCCTCAATAGCTTGTAGTTGATATCTTAATTGAGAGATTCTCACAAAGTATGATGTTAATCCATCATCATCATTCATCTTCATGTCACAGAGCTCATTCTTCAGACTCATTACTTGTCTAATGTTTCTAACTGAGAAGAGGTTTGTTAGGGCATCGCACATCTTCTTTGATGAGTCAAGATGGGAGATGTAGGGTATCAAGTGGTATTTTATGGAGTCCACTATGATACTCATGGAATTGATGTCCCTGTCTTTGAACTTCTCCATAAATGAAACGTTGTGCGGTTCCTTCTCTTTTCCTTCTTCAAACTCTGGTTCCATGATCTTTCCTTTCACGATATCCAACACTTTATTCTTGGCAAGGATGAGGTCAATCCTTGTCTTTCATGCTATGAAGTTAGAAGCTCCATCTAACTTTCTTTTTGACTTCATGGAGTAGGTCATGGCTTCTTTGACTTGGTCAACCCTAGATTTGACCAAAAACTCAAACTTGACGTCTTGGCTTGCTGAGAGTACCAGGATATGTGCTAGGCTAGGGCGCAATGGTCTATTCGGAAATTAGGTCAATCCCTTCACTTAAGGTGCCTCAACAAGAAGATTAAGGTTTCTGCAACTGCACCTGCTAGTAATCCTAGTGGGAGTGCTTTGGTGACTGCTCCTGCTAGAAACCCTAGCGACAGTTCTTCAACGAGCTTAATATCCTTATGGCTATGCTTGCTTCCAACAATTAGACTGAATGAAGGAGGTGTGGGACCATAACCTGTTAGAATATAATGGATGTGCTCATTTTACCATCGACAATATCACTATTTTCACCCAACCATAGGCCGAAGCCACCCTCCGAGCACCTTAACCTTGACAGAGAATCACTTCGGAAGAAAACCCTAGGCTAGATAGCCAAACAAAGGGCAGCACACCTTTCTCCAAGGATAGCACACCAAACAAGAGTTGATAATATAGTCCAAACTATAACTAAGAGATAGTCCAAGCCAAAATTTAATTTGCTACCTGCAGCAGTTGCAACGACAACTCTCCTCCAAACTTGCACACAAACTGGGCAACTGCAGCACGCACAAGTGTTGCTCTGCAATTCTGAGAATGCCTGCCAGAATGAAGATTGGCCTCTTATATTTATACTAATTCTAGCTAATTGTTAGGGCCAAATTCTCATTCTGAGTGTCTATTTACTTAGTATATAATATTTCTTCTGGCTGAATTCTTCTCTTGTAGGCTAATAACCTAATACCAATTATCCTCTTGAGCCGACTTGTCTTCTAGGGTTATTAGCCAACTTATTAGGGTTTCTTCTTGCTTCCCAGAATATTCTATTCTCGTCAAGTTTACACGTGGAGGTAAATACCTTCCGCAGCTACCATAATATTAATAGATGGCTTGCAGGCCGAAGAAGGCACAACCGCCGAATTAGGCTCACAGGACAAAGAAGGCACACATGCCGAATTAGGCTCGCAGGCCAAGAGATTTTCATCAAATTTAACATCTCTTCTAATAATAATTTCATTACAATGTGATTGAAGAAGTCCGTAACCAGGGATGATTTTAAGGATGGAAATTTATTTTAAAATGTAGAAACCTTGGCAAATCTTACTAATCCTTCATATGCCAACTATAAATGTTTGGCGATATTTTTGTAAAAATATTCAAATTTCTAAGGATTTTATATAGTTTTTATAAAATTTTGGCGATTCTTAAGGTAAAATAATTTTATCCTATAGAATTTTGGCTAATCATTTTTAAAATAGCGAATCTCTTTTTTGGAAAAACCATGGAAAATTAGCCCAGGAGTGAAATTTAGCCCCTAAAATCATCCCTGTCCATAACCTTTGACATCTTCAGAATAACCAACAAATATACACTTCTCACTTTTAGGCTGTAATGCTTTCCTTTTCTCATCAGGAATGTGAGCCCATGCTATATTGCCAAATACACGGAAGTGACTTACATCTGGTTTAGTTTTAGTCCAAGCTTCTTCCGGTGTTATATTTTTAAGAGCCTTTGTGGGAGTGTGATTAACTATGTAATTTGCACAGTTGATGGCTTCCGCCCAATACTTTAGACTTAATCCCTTAGATTGGATCATACAATTAGCCATTTCTTTTAATGTGCGGTTCTTTCTCTCAGCAACACCATTTTGTTGTGGTGTATATGGAACAGTTTGTCGCATTTGGATTCCCTGTGTAGTGCAGTAACTTGTAAAATTATTGTTCACATATTCACCTCCATTATCTGTTCTTAACCTTTGAATTTGATGTTGAGATTTCTTTTCTACAAGGGCCTTGTAGGCCAAAGACTTGTCAAAAACTTCGCTCTTAAGTTTTAAGAAGTAAACCCAAGTACGTCTAGAAAAGTCATCATTAAAAGTTAATAAATACTTGCACCCAGAAAAAGAAGGAGAAGAAAGTGGACCACACAAATCACTGTGAACAAGATGCAAAGGACCCGAGGTGCGCCAAGAGGCACATTTTTCAAAACTGTCCCGATGATGTTTGCTGAGAACACAACTGACACAAACACCATCTCTACATGAAACAAGAGGAAGATCAATCACCATCTTTTGATTACATAGTTTCTGCAATGAGCGATAGTTTAGATGACCAAACCGCTCATGCCAATGTTTTCTCAAGTCATTGCTATGAGCAACAAAAACTGATGAAAAAGATGATGACCCAAAGTTGTCAATTTTGTACAACCTGATAATATCATCAGCAATTCCATTTGCAAGAACATGCTTAGGATCTTTTAGATCCTTGATTACAACTTGATGAGGTGAAAACTCTATGGTTTTACCTTCACCTTAATGAGTGATTTGATATACTGATAGAAGGTTACAAGAAAGACTTGGAACACATAATACATCATTGAAATGACCATTTTCTACTTGAATTGTTCCGGATCCTTCAACACTAAGAGATCTATCATCACCAACAAATATTTGCTTGGTGTTACATTCATTTAGAGTAGAAAATATGGCTATATCCTTAGCCATATGATAGGATGCTCTAGAATCAATAAGCCACTCATCAGAAGTAGAAGTAGAAGTAGAATTTGTATTGAAGGAGAAACCAGAAGCAGAAAGTGCATGTCCATGAGAAGAAGAAGAAGAAGTAGAATCAATACTGATGTTGCGCTTCTTCATCGCTGCTTCTAATGCTGCCATGTTCTTGAAACATTTGGACTCGTCATGGCCATCTTTATCACAAAAGTTGCAATGTTTGTTAGTATTCTTATTTTTATATTTTCTCCTTTGTCTCCATTAGGAGCAAAACCTGTCTGAGTGGGTTTGGGACCCTTATATTGCTTGTTGTTGTGGCGAGGATGTTGCTTCTTGGGATTTTTGGGTTTATTTTTCCAATGGAAAACTAAGGCTTTGTTGGAGGTACCTGCAGTGTTGATCACTCAAAGTTTTACTAGCTTATCTTGCTCTCTAATCAAAGCATCACAAAAGTTCTCAAGACTGGGTTTTTGATAAGCTTCCCCTAGAGCCTCTTGCATGGCATAAAAAGGTAGATACAAACACAAAATATGCACTACCTATCTTAGAAAGAATAAGATAGATGCAACGATCTTCGTCTATCTTTATCTTACATTCTTCACATAAAGTTCTTAGTGTTTTAAACTTACATAGATAGTCTTCAATGCAGGAAAAATCACTTGGACTTAAAGTTAGTACTTGATTTTCTAACTGTTGTGCTCGAATAATATTGTGTTTACCAAACACAGATTCAATTTTTTCCCAATCTTCTTTGGGTTTATCAATTGATTGAAGGTGGAACCTTAAATCATGAGAGATGGACATTCCAATTAATCCACGTGCTTCGTTATTCCTATTATCCCATTTGGATTTATTATCATCATCAGTGGGTGTTGTTTCCTTTCCCAATGTAATCTTGTACAAGCCTTTACTTCTTAATAAATCCTCCATATGGGATTTCCATTGGAAGTAGTTGGTGCTGGTAAGTAAGAGATTACTTGTAGAAGCCATATTAAATATGAAGATAATACAGAGTTAAAAAACTGAAATTGATGATCTGAATGGAAAGAGATCGAAAAGTTATGTGGTTTAAAAAAAAACGGCACTGAAAATGGAATTTGGATGTGAGAGTTATGCCCTTTTTTAAAAACCCATAAACGGTAACCAAAAGACCACGTGGTAGTGTAAGTTTCTTTATGAAGTGACCCACTTTTATAAAGAGAAGTGGGGCTCACTTTTACAAAGAAAATATGCATGCAAAATAAATAACTCTAAAATAAAATATTAAAGATACTTATAGTGATTCACTTTTATACTTTACAATTTTAGCATGAACTTTTTCAAAAAAAAGTAACAAAAGAGAGACTTGAACTCAAGACCTCTTACTTAATAAGGCAACTTTTAACCAAATGGTCTAGCAAAACATATTGTAATGTTCAGAACAAGGATTGGGGTTGTTGTTGTTGTTTTTGTTGTCATCGTCGTTGTCGTCGTCGTCCTTGGAGAATGTGCTAAAAAAAACCTCTTGTCGTCCTTGGAGAGCGTGCTAAAAAAAAACCTCTTTTCACATAAGAAAAAAATTTGGCTTCTCGATGACAACAAGGGTTAGATCTCGGTTAGCTTACCTGGAAGATGCACCTTTTCCTATCTGTTTCTGATTTGCCGAGATCGCATAGGGCATGGGGCAAAGAGATCGCACAGGGCACGAGGAAAAGAGCATATGCAGATCTAAAAGAGTAACAACCCGGAAATAAAAAAAATACAAAATTGAAATAAAACCAAAATACTTCTCTGCAAAAAATTTAAAAAATGCGTATTCAAACTTTATACCTCCGGATCTGACTGTAATGGACGTATCTTGGGAAAACAAAAACATTTTCGAGTGAAACGAAAAGTGTTCCTGAATGAAATGAATGCTCCGGATGGAATGGAACAATCCTCTCAGCCCATAAATGTATGAAAATGACAGAAAATGGATATGATTCAACTTGGCTTCACGATCTCGATCTACAACAGGAGCGGGTCTTCGAACAGGATCTGATACCATGTTCGACAAAACAGGTATTCCAACAGAGGACAAACACCTTCAGTAACCACTCACATAACCAGATCAAAGATCAACACATCGATGTTTTCATGTGGTAAAGCCCCTACAGGGAAACATCCACGGACCCAACCAATGCGACCACTTGGAGCAGTTTATTAATGCAAAGAAAAAGATTACAGAGAGATTTTACAAGAGAGTTTCTCACAATTGATCATCGATAAATGACCCTCCATTCTCTTTAAATAGAGATCATGGACCAATCAGGTGGTAAGCCATGGATCAATGGGTGTTAAGATCGAGGAGAGTATGAACTATCGGATCACTATATGTCCAGAACATATCGTGACCGTCGGATTTCCTAACTACAAATGCATACTAATGCATACTAAAGAAACACACTAGAAAACATACTTTTACCTAATGACACAATAGACCAAGTAGATCTTAACTAACTTCTAAGTGTCTAAATATCCTAACATATTAGATATTAAATTCATTAACCCACTCCAAAAGGGAACCTTAATCATGTTTCCATTCTCATAAGACAATGTAAATGAAACATGAATGTACATGACAAGAGGAGATTGAACACTACTTTCTTATTTAATATTCACGAGACAAAATAAAATGGGCATGCATGGAAAAATAGATCCATTCATTCATTCAACATAAGAATAAAGAAAAATATGGAAGAACACAAGCACAAGTTGCTTGAAATGATATTATTTCACCCGTGGCAATGTGTCTTGGTCTCAATTATAGAATAAATTCAACATTTCTTTATATTACAATGAGGGCACCAAATGGAGAGGACAAAATTGGTGAT
Organism: Picea mariana; assembly: GCA_032191745.1. Lineage (NCBI taxonomy): Eukaryota > Viridiplantae > Streptophyta > Pinopsida > Pinales > Pinaceae > Picea > Picea mariana. The sequence goes on from JASDQU010371002.1 coordinate 90,438, forward strand.
GGATGGAGGAGCAGGATAGGGTTTCATGTAATTTTTGTTAGGTTTTCATATTCGAGAAGCAGGAAGAGACATTCATCTTAGACTTCAGTGATTAGAGTAAGCTTGATTGGTGGGTACAGGCGTACCGAGTCCTTCTGCCCCCCTTGGGGATAGAGGAAAAGGGGTGGCTATATCTTTCAAAAACATGGTTCTAGGAAAGACTGGAAATAAGGTTGAGGATACGAAAATGGGGGGTGTAGGAAAGGATACCCCTAACAATACAGAAGTGCATAATAAACTAGGAATTTTCAGGATAAAGGTAAATGGTTGTCATTCCCGCACAAAGGACAACCCTAGGTATGAAGTCACATCTCAGAGCATAGGAAATTACATTCAAAACATGAAAGATCATGCTCTAATTGGTAAATTTATAGGAATATGGCTGACGAAGAAATCTCTATAGGGTTGGGTTAAGTCTCAGTGGAAAGTTAAAGGACAAGTGGATCTTAATTTGGGTTCTAAAGGGTTCTTTACAACAATCTTTTCTAACCCATCAGATTGGGACCAAGTCTTTGAAGAAGGCCCATACTTCTTTAACTCAACATGCCTTCACCTCCACTATTGGACAGAGGGATTTTCACCAGAAAAAGAGGATTTCACGAAAGCGCCGGTATGTATAAGTTTATATTTTCTACCACAAGATTTCTGGGAAGTGAAAAAACCAGAAGGCATAGATAACACCATTAGGTCCTGTTGAGTAAAATATATGAGATAATCTTACTCAAGCATTTTCAGATCTCGCTTGGCTAAGGCAAGATAGACGAGAATATCACCCTATGTTTATAGCCTCAAAATTTGTTTCCTAATCCACAAGTATTAGTTACAAGGGATTAGGATGATTTTTTTTTATAATAAAAGATTGCTCTAAAATTCAATATCTTTATATAATTTTCTGAATATAAGAAAAAGTAAATGTGGAGACAAAAACAAAAATACCAAGTCACAATTTAACACAGATGAGATAGAATAACAATCGTTTATTTCATTCGAAGAAATCGAAAGAATCTTTCTCTTTACAAAAATCCCTAAGGGAGTTTGGACCAAAGTCAAACTTAGATGTCCCCGATGAAAACCATACAAAAGGACTTCTAACAGAAGGTAAAAAAATGAACTTTGAAAGATGGATCAACTTGCCACAGATTGTTTCCCACTCGACTCTGCACAATATCCTTTATCAATCATGAAATTTAATTCATAAACATACAAGTCTACACAGACTATCAAAGATAGATCAACACCTCTGAAAAACAAGTGTCTGAATGATGTAATTCAGCCTTGAATCTTGTTGTCTACAATAGGACCTTGCTGTCATAAAAGAGAATTAGGCTTTTAATGAATTAAAGAATGAATGAAAAGTGAACTATCTCCACAAAACTCAAGAGCAGACCTTAGTATGCTTTCTCCTTCTATTCTCCCCTCGTTCTTCCCCCTCTTTTTTCCTTTAATAAATCAAAATTAGTTGAAGTAGTTCAACTACTTCTTTTAGCTAAGTTAACTAAAAATCAACCAAATTTTAGTTTAGAGGAAAATTTAACATAATAATAATAAGGGTCTTTAATAAATAATAGCTAGTAGGTGGGACCCCTTGTGACTCCCTTTAGTTTCTTAACAAAAATAAACACAACTAGTCAATCAATCAAACACATCCCTCCTTGTGGCTCCCATCATCATTCTCATAATTTGAAAATTAATATCAATGATATTTTAAACCATATCCAAAAATATAATATCCAAAATAATATGCTGTCCAAAAACTTCAACAGTCATCTGTTCTCAACAATCAATAAATAAATATACTCAAAAACCATATTTGTCACTTTGGGAGGCAATTTTCCCTTTGTTGTTGTTGTCTCCCTTTGATTTCTATGAATTATCCTTAGGTTGTGTGGAGCCTTTAGGCTTGATCTCACTGATAATATGAGAGAAGTCATCTCTCAAGTGCCCGTGGGATGAAACGAATTTGGCGGAATCACTTGAGGGAGAGGAGGGGGTAGCAACAACTTTTCCTTTATCATGTGTTTGGTGGGCTTCGGTTTTGAGTCTCTTACCTGTGTGGGAAGACTGTACAGGTTAGTGTGGAGGGGAAATTTGAACAATTGGGTTAACCAATGGAGGAGGCGAAGGTAGAGACAAATTGGGCCAGCCACAATGTTGGGAGACTGTTGGGTGAACAATCTCTTGCCATCCGTCATTTTCAGGGACTTGTAATGAGACATGAGGGGGAACTGGGATACCGTGGACATGTTGGGGTTGGAAGGGAGGCCTTTCTGGCCTAGGTTGGACTACCCCTTGTCCAATCCAGTTGAAAAATTCATCTTGGAAGAGCTGGTTTAACTCTTGTGGATCTGCATCAAAATGTATCGAAAATATTCGCCTTCTAGGGCCTCTATTCCAATTTCCTCTTCCCCTGTTATTTTAGCCGTGGCTTCCTCTACTGAAGAAGCTCATTCCTGTATGCAACGTTTATTAGCAACTAGCTTCTTAAACAAACCATACATGACATATCTTTAAATATGAAACCAAGTTTGGCTCAACAACACATTAGACCCATGCAATACAATCCATAAAAATCATTTAATACTTGTCAATGAGCAGGGGGTGAATAAGGGTTCTGGGATATCTGAGGGGGTTGTATTGAGCGAAAATTAATAAAATGAAAGGGAGTAGATCATGATTACTTCTCAAAAAATCATTAAACAACCAATTGTGTTGTAATAACAAAACAAATCAACTGTACCCATCTCTGTGTCATCCTTTAATTGTTATAATATAAAGTTTCCATCTAATTATAATTTAATTTTAAAAACAGGGTGTGCACAGTGAATCTGGGAATGCGAGGGGATTTGTAATGTGTGAAAAAGTGAGAGAATGTAAGGGAAGTTAATGGATATTGTTCATAAAACAAATTAAGTAATCAATAATCATAACTCTGTACTAAAATCAATCCAAAAAAACACCAACACCACACCAACATTTACTGTGTATCAAATTGTTTGTTGTTCCAACATTTAAATTTCCCAGAATTCCTCAATTCATAACAGTCTATGTAACCATAACTCATAACCAAAACAAACTTTCCATTCAACAATCATGTTTAGGAAAGCGCTGGTCTTTTATTTACTTTCTTTCCTTTTAAGAATTTAAAGAAAACGCACATCAATCTACTCGATCTCTATCCCATAATGCATCACTATAATAATAAACATCCACTGTCTACCAATTTACAATCGGTCCCAATTAAAATATACATATGTCCTTTTTTCAAATACGAACAAACTTCCAAAATATGCTCGATTACACATAGTCTTCATAATATCAATCAACAAGGTGTTGCAACGAAACAAAAGTTAACATAAAACCTGAGCCTTATCACTATTGATATAACCATTGACAATCTGTACGATGATCCAATAATATATACAAGGTGAACATAGCCAATTACACACAGACACCATTTTCAAAATCATCCATAACCCTGATCGAGCCTAGCAAAACACACAAGTGTTTCCAATTTCAATCAAGACCACGCTAGTAAAAACACCATAATGAAAGAAGACAGTTCTGAAGTGTATGCAAGCACCTATAACTGTTCAACCAATTTTACCATAGAAAAACCTCCATAACCATTCCACTGATAAACTCATATTTGACAACCAAAAGGTGCCCGAAGGGAGCAAAGACAGTTGGAAATCCAATCGGGTCTGTCACAATTAAATGCAGGGAGACAATAAGATTGTGTTCATCCTTTAACCATAACACAGAGAGATAGAGGTCTTCCAAGAATTATCAATCATAGGCAAAATACCTTAAAAAAAGATATAACAATGAGCCACACAATCCCCTTATTACTCCAAGTCCCGGACAAAACCAATGATTAACACCCGAGGAGAGAAAAGGCAGGCATATAATAATCCAATGCACATAGTGCGTTTAAATCTTGCAGAGGAGAGGCAAAGTTAAATGAACAATGATAGTTATTCAAAGAACACACAGAGATATAACTTCTCTGTCCATTTTTTTAAGAGTCATACAACCTGACAACAATACCAGTGAGGACGAATACATCATAATGCCAAGATATAACTAGTATCACCCCACAACCATACAATACATATTAATGTTATGACCACCCCAAGTCTGTATCTTGTGATACTTCAGTGAAGATATACTAAGAATGATCCAACGACCATGACTCTGGGTTTGAATAAATAACACAGCAACCGAATGGCAATCTGAATGCGACTGGATAAGGGTTACAATTATGAATGTGAGGAAATAACCGACGGTAATTCACAGAACGAAAACCTCAACCATTAATACAGAGCAATATGTGCCATATTCACTTATTATCCACAGAGACCCATCATGATATTAAACCGAACGAGCAACCAGTTAATGCACAACTTAAACAAAACCCAATTCTTTTGCTTGCAATCCGAAACATTTTACAGTCATCTCAGAGAGAAATAATACACATTTACACAATTGAAATTCTCAGGAACAGACAAATCCAAGCATCACTGATCCATTATTTGTTCATACACAGAGAATATTTCATGGATGGAGACAAAAAGAACCATACCTGTAACAAAACGCTTAAAAGGGCAAGTTGGCTGAGCCTTCTTCTTTCCAAGAGCCTGAAATGTGGAGCTTCACAACCAACAGACCGAAAATGCAACAAGGAACATTGCTAGGGTGACGACCGATAGGGGTATTATGGAGTGACATGTAGTAAATGCACATCGCTTCCATCTCCTGGCCTATTTAATTCGAAGTACGAGACAACCAAACATTCACCAATCAATTAAACCATGTATTCAATGCCCAAACATTTGAAATCTGTGACGATATCCCTTGCGTAGTGCACCACCCACTAACATTTACACGTTAACCCTTGCCATCATTCTATGCCATAACACATATTGCAATGTTGTATGAGCCCAAATAAAATTTAATGAAAAACTCATAGCCACTAACCAACCATAGCATAATAGTTAGGACTAACACTAACATCGCTTTACTTTTCCATTTGCATATAACCCTTTATCATAGCTCAAACATAACTTATTTTCTTTTAATATTTTTTTTCATAGGTTTTCTTTCTTTGTTTTGATTATGTTATCACTAATATATCTCTTGTATATATGTGGCTTGGTAATCGATCACAATGATTAGTGACATGGTTACATCATAGCAACTGTAAATACATGCCCATCATAACAAAAAATTCTTTGAATCGCGGAAGCATTCCATAAAATGCATCACCCACCTGTTACTATGTCAAAATGAAACCAAAACTACATTTTCAACCATGTAGGACCGTGTAAGCAACATCAAAACAACAACATAAAAATGTGTGATATGTCTATTCTTGCGCCGGTAGTCTACAAGGGTGTCCCACCTACTAGTATTATATTATTAGCATAGTTAAATAATAGGGCTTTAGCAATACTTTACAGGATGAATTCATCGTTGTGATTTTAATCCTCAATAGGTATTTCATAAAAATATATGAGATAACAAAGATAACTCGATACACTTCATACGGAAGGATTTGTGTTTACATGAACATAGCAGGAGCCCTCCCAGAAGCAGTCACAATTTCATATCAAGACAATGAGTGGTGTCAGAATCTATGTTATGAACAAATCCCATTAAGGTGAAGAAAATGCCATGTTCATGGCCACCTTTTCTGAGAATTCCCTCTAAATTTCAATCCAAACAATCACAAATCCAAAGAAGGAACAAACTCGGAAGGGTTCACCAAGATCCAAGGAAAAAGGAAGGTAGATCGTCACCTAGAAAAACTGTATGTTGTTGAAGAAGAGAATCCAAGAATAGATATAAATCCCTTGAGGAAAGCACCAACGAAGAGGTAGATATGACCCAAAATGATTAGAAGGGTAAGGAAAAACAAATAGAAAACCCAAGAGACAAAGCCAGTAAACCAGATCTAGAGAAAAACCCGAGAAATAAAATTGAATTAGAAATAGAAATGCAAGATCAAGAACCCCAAGTATCAGAACACGAAGAAAAAACCATGAGGAAGGATCCCAGAAAATGGATCCAGGAAAAGGGGAAATAGAGATAGGAGACTTAGGTGAAGAACATGGGGATTAAGAGATTAAGGAATTAACCTCAGATCCAAGTAAACAATATAACCAGGAAATGAAAGTTGGTACAACAATGAAATAGGCTCAAGTCCTTTATTAGGAGCTTCAGGGAGTATGGAGGTAAAGACTAACCCCCTCAAGATCCTAGAAAAAAATCCCAATGAAGAAAATAAAATAGGCAGGAAACCCTGCCGACAAATCATAAAGGAAACAAGGGCCCATTTGGTAGACTCAGGACAAGTGTTAGGACTTTCAGAAAGATATTTCCACTCCCAACCCAAGTTATTTAATGAAGATTATGTCATGGAATGTACATGGTCTGAATGCCCTCTTCAAACATAGAATTATGAAGAAGAGAATTACCCAAGAAAAAGCAGAAGTGGTCCTTATTCAGGAAACCAAGTGTGATAAAATAACAATGATCAAATTAGCTTAGAAAATTAGGAAAAGTTGTCAGGTGGAGGTTGTTGAGTCAGATGGTGCTTCAAGAGGTCTTGCAATCTTATGGGATCCTTCAAAATGGCATCTAGAAACTGCATCCAAGAACCTTAGAATTCTAACGATGAGTTTTGAAGAGATTGGCTCCCAATCTCAGGGCTTTATTCCAAATTCTTATTGCCCGTTAACTCCTCATATTAAAAGAGATTTCTTAAAAACCCTAAACCACCTCAGAACAATTTTGCAAGGAATTTGTTGGGTCATTGGGGGAGACTTCAACTTGATTAAGTATACTATGGAGAAGAAAGGTGGTAATAGAAGGCTAGATGCTGAAAGTGAAACTTTCAGGGAACTCCCCAATATATATGGCACTAAGATGTTCCAATTTCAACAAAGGTTAAAGAATTTAAAGGCTAAGGTAAAGAAATGGAACACAAATTTTTTGGAAACATATTTGTAGAAAAAAGGAACCTAGAGTCAAACATGACAACAATTCAACTGGAATCTACTTCATGAGGGGAAAATGACAGGACAAGGATTAGAGAAGAGAAAATCAAGATAGAATTGGACAAAAGAGATAAGCAGGAAGAAGTTCTATGGAAACAAAAATTGAGAGTTCGTCGGTTGAAATAAGGAGACAAAAACTCGAAATTATTTCACAACTCTTTGTTGTATCAAAGAAGCCAAAACATGATAACCTTGTTGGCAAAAACCTCAGGAGAAATATTGGATACCTATGAAGACATTGAAAATGAATTGGTAGCTCATTTTCAACAACTCTTAACATAACCAGAAGGAAATAGAGATGAAGCCATTGAAAATTTTACGGGAAGTATCTTGAATATAATAACTCTAGAACATAATAGCTTCCTAATGTTCCCTACAACCATAGAGGAAGTGGAAATAACAATGAAAGATATGGCCCTGGGAAAATGCCCAGGCCCGGATGACTTAACTACAAACTTTTTCCACAAATGTTGGAAGATCCTAGGAAAATATATATGGGAGGTAGTGGAAGAGTCTACAGCCGCTAGAACCATGTTCCTAGATTTAAACTCCACCTTCATTGCCTTAATTACAAAGGAAAACAGAGCAATTACTGCAGAAAAATTCAGACTGATTTCCCTCTATAATGTAATCTACAAGATAGTCTCAAAACCAATAGCCAATATATTTAAGCCTTTGCTCCAGCACATCATTTCCCCATAGTAGGGGGGGGGGGTTGTTATGGAAGGGCCTCAAATCCTGGATGGAATAATCGTGGCGCATGAAGCAGTGCATTCGTTACAAATTTCCAAGAAATTAAAGATGGATGCTCATAAAATTAGATATGTCTAAAGTCTATGATCGAATCAGTTGGAGGTTTCTTTAGAAGATCCTGGAGGCTTTTGGCTTTGCATCTGATTGGGTCAAGTGGATTATGAGCCTCTTCTCATCAAAATTATTCTCAATCCAGGTTAATGGTTCTCCTTCCATAAATTTCAAACCTTTGTGAGGTATAAGGCAGGGAAACCCCGTCTCCCCCTACCTTTATATCATTTTGGTGGAAGGCCTTTGGTAGACTAATCAACAAGGTTTTGGAAGACAAAAAGCTTCAAGGGATGAAGCTTCATGTTAAATTGGATCCGATATCCCACCTTCCATTCTTGGACAACAACCTCCTCATGGAAGATCCTACTATTAAATAGGATAAAGCAATCAAAGACATTCTAGACACTTTCAAATAAGCCTTAGGTACTATTATAATTTTTTCTAAATCAAATTTGTTTTCTTTAATACCCTTGTTTTAATTCAAATAAATATAGTCAGAATTCTTGGCTTCCAAAGAGTTTGTCTCCCATCCAAATACCTAGGAGCTCCTCTGCTAGACAAGTCTCTTTGGAACAATTCCTGGCAGGAGATGCTAGAGAAATTGGAAGTTAAGCTTTCAAGTTGGATGCATCCCTTTCTCACTCTCCCGGGCATAATATTACTAATAAAATATGTTTTGATCTCTATGCCATTATATTGATTTTCGATCCTGGCAACGTCCAAAGGAATTCTTAAAAATAAAAAATTTCCAAAGAGATTTCCTTTGGGGAGGGGTGGAAAAATAAAATAAGTGGGATCTAGTAGCCTGGGATAAATTATGTGGACCTAAATCCCATGGAGGTTTGGGAATCAAATATCCTATGCATGTTGGACAAGCCTTAACAACAAAACTGTGGTGGTAGTGGACAAAGCACCCAACTGACCTCCTGGCTCATATCTGGAAGGTTAAGTATGCCCCAGAGGTAGAATCTAAATATTTGATAAGGTTGAATGGTGATAAATCTGGGTTTAATCTGGAATAATGCATGGAAAAAAAGAGGTTTAGTTTAGAGGGAAATTTTCTGGGATATCCATGACAATATGACTTCCATGTTCTGGGAAGATGCTTGGGAATAACTTCCACCATTATCCAAAACATAAGGATTAATAAGAGGAGGTACTTCTATGAGAAATCATAACATGAATATGGTTTACTAGTATTGGAACAACTGGAGGGAGGGAGAAAGAGATTCTCAAAGAGGTTGGAAAAACTCTTCAGAATGGCCCATTTCTCTAACCTAAGAGGAAAAGAAGATATTGGAAAAGGAACTATCCCTCAGAAATAAAAGATTTAGAAAAGGCCCAAACATTCTTTGTTGGGGAAGCAAAGGAGAAGGGACTTTCTCGGTCAAAGTTGCGTACTTGCTGACAACCAATCTGACAGAAGAAGAAAGGAAAGGCAGTTGGCATCAAATCTGGCAGCCCAAGATTTGAACAAAAATTGAAACCTTTTTATGGTTGGATTTAAAGAGGAAAGTGTTAACTTGGGATAGGCTTCACAAGATGGGATATGAAGGACCATCCATCTTCTTGTTGTGTAGACAGGATGAGGAAATTCTAGATTGTCTCCTAGGAAATTGTTGAGAAGCCCCGCTCCCTCTGGGATAAGGGATCTAAACTATTATGTCACATTGGAAGAAGTAGCTATGATACTTATAGAACCATCACAAAATGGCCTTGAGATACCTTCCACAACCCCATTCTCAATAGAACCTGGGAAAGTTTCCCAGGAATTGTCATCCGGTATATCTGGAAAGAGAGAAATAGAATATTTTTTAAAATGAACCATCACCCCACGCATCTCATATGGGAAAAAAATCAAGAAAATGTCAGGGAATAAATAACAGTTGGAACATGGGATACAAAGGAAAATGAGTTCCATATGGAAGAAAGGAACATCTTCAAAAATTGTAATCTCAAACAAGTGTACCTCAATGCAAATAAAAGTCTCAGTAAATGGAAGATCAATCCTCTCCAATCTTGATCATGGCCGGAAGCTGAAACAATTCAAATTAAATTTTGATGGGGCCTCGAAAGATGACCCAGGAAAGTCAAGAGCAGGTGGAGTCATCAGAAATTTGAAGGGATCTGTTATTGGTATGTTTTCTAGTAATTTGGGCTATAACACCAACAATGGAGAAAAGATGGAGGGCCTCCTTTGTGGGATAATTCTAGCTAGAGAGAAAATGATCAGAGTTATGATTGAAAAGGGAGATTCCTTCTTAATAATATCCTCTCTAAAACATATAATAGATGGACTGAACTCAAAAAATATCTCAACACATTGGTGACTCTCCTTTGTATGTTCATTGATCGCTGAGATAATCAAAATCTTCCTTGTGATAATCCCAGTTTAAGTCAGAAGAAGTGCTAACAGGGTGGTATAATCCTTGGCCAATGCAGGAGTGAATCAGGAAAATAACACCTCCATGTGGTCCTTAGGGGACCCCATTGATAATCCTATAGGGAAGAAAAATACTGAGCTGAGCATGAGAGACTCCCAAGACCTGTATGGGGTGCCAATTTTTGGGGATAGGGGATCCACCTGGAAGCCCGACATGACATCAAAGACAGATGGGATTATCTAGGCTACTATCAGTGCTCTACCCAAGAATTATAAATTTCCACGGAAGGAGATGCTGGCACATGTCATGTCATCAATGACACCCTCGAGAATGTGAGTGTCTCTTCAAGAGGTACAACCCTACATCAGGGATCATCTTATGACAGAAAGGTAGATGGAAGTTATGAATATTAAGGAAATGAAAGCTATTTTGATAGAGGATGGTATTGGAGAAGTACAGAGATGGATCCGGGTACAGACGAGCACCATAATGAACTCTCATAGACACAAGAGGGAAAGGATGATAATGAAGATTGTTGGTGGCATGATTCTCCAGAACTTGCCTCACCCTCCTTCTCATGCGTTGAGAGGATAAATAATTAAATTCTCCAAGGAAAGGGAGAACGGTCATGGTTGGTCTTGATTTTCCCTATGTAATTAAGATTGCTCTTGTGTGAAGTTGGATCTAAAGTTGAAGTTGGAGGTTGGAAAGGAGAGTGGGGTTTGGATAGCTCCTCGATTTTCTTCTAAAGCTGCAACTCGCCATCAAAGAAGTATTGTTAAGGTTTTCTGGGAACCAAGGAAGTTTTGTCCTTAAGGTTTTTTCTCTAGTTTTCTTATGTGCATAAGTATTTGCAATAGGTGCTTGGATATAAAATGGCTCCAAGGAAAGACCCTATCCCCAAGAAGAGGTCAAGCTCTGTGGTCAAGTTTGAACCTACTGATACTACTCTTATTAAGAAAAACTCTAACCATGTGGACTCTTTCAAGCACATAGGATGCTGGAGGTTTTGTCAAAAGCTAGAGGGGAATCATCTGGAGAAAGAGAGGAAGATGCAGATGGTAGCAACATAGAGGAACCTTTTTATCAGTTTGTATTCAAGATAAAAAACCCTAGCACATGCTAAATACATAAGAAATGCATATCACAAGCATACTCTGTTTTTAGAGTTTATTGATGGAATTTGTCAAAGAGGGATATGTTTACAGTGAAAGTATGGAAAATGGTTCTCTTCAGGGTGCAGGGTATTAATATTCCAAGAAGCAATTCCAGAGGCATTGAGTGTTTGTTTAAAGCACTTGGAGTAATACATTTTGGCATAAACCTTTTTTGTAAAATGAAGTATGGGGAAGTTTAAATGATTAAGTCTGATATATTGCAACATTTTATATGTTATGAAGTCAAATTTTTGGTCTTAAAGCAACCTTTTCCATCATTCATTTCAGTTTTTAAAATAATTTTGAACAAAATTGTTGAAAATAGTCACCTACAGGAGTTTGTAGCGCACACTGTGTTTTTCCTATGCATTGCGCTACCAACTCTTCAAACTTTCAACATGGATGAACTTTGGTCAAAAATAGACTTGGCAAGAGGTTTTTTGGGTCAAGGTGGCCACATATATTTGAATATAATATCACCCCCCATCAAATCATGCAGGTGAAAATTATTTTCCTCAATGGAAACATTCTAGGGATCAAATCCTAGATTGTAATAATATGACTAGATTTTGGAAATCTGTGTTTTCCTGTTTTAGTCATATTTTTTGGAGATATATTCTGATGAGATGGAAAGGTATTTTTTGAAATTGATATAGGTTTTTCACAAGAGCGAGCTCCTCTTCAAAAACCTCTCTCAATTTTTCAACATCTGTTTGGATTTGGGAGATTAGGTGAATCTTTGAGCATCATTTTCTAGAAATTTGACAGTTTGTATTTTCCATCCACCTCATGAATTCGAATTTGAATTGGATAAATAAAGATAGGTGAAGAGGTTATGGGATCCATTTATTTTGGATCTATATGAGCATGTAATATATATATAAAGAGAACCAAAGGGAGGAGCTAAGGGAGGTTGGATTGGGAGGACTTGGAGAGACTCCTTTGTAAAAGACTTTTGAATGCATATTGGAATATAAGCTTCTTTTGCTGTAGATGTTCAGACCTTCATCTTCTTTCTTTTCTGTACCTGTGGGTGAATATTATATTCATTTTTTCCATGTTTATCTAATGATTGATAACTTTCATCTTATCTTGGCATTGATAAGCAAGAATTGCAAGTACTCTTACTTGTTATAGCTAGCCATTCATGTATGCTTTAGTATGTATGTTGTTGCTAGTATAATAAGTATTCTTCACCATTTACATCTTTATATAAACCTTCTGAACAAGTATAGTTGAAAGCCTTATTTGTCTGAGTGTATTCATATGTTTATGGAGTGAGTGAGATCATATCAAGTCATTCAATTTGATCCAATTGATACCCTTATTTACACATTTGATTAAGTTACCAAGCTCACTTGATTTGCAACCTAGAGTGACTCTTGGAGTGATAACAAATTGGCATCGTTGTCGGGGAGAAGATTTTGAAGAAATTTTCCCTAGGAGATGACATAGTTCTAGCTTTTGATGATAGACAAAGGATGGGGATCATATTGGTTGTAATATTCTATATGGATACTCCATGAAGGAAGAATTCATTGGCAGCTCCACAATCTTCAAATGGAAAAGGCTTTTGTTGCTCTTTTGGCTAGGAGGTTTGCACCTCTTAACATTTCTGCAGTCCTTGGTTTCCCACATCTAGTACCTCTTATGGATATTTGGGGAGACTACCTTCCACGGTTCAGAGAAAGGAAAGGGGATAATCCTTCAGATCACCTCATCATATTTCATCTATGCATGGATCAATTAAATATACATGATGAATATGTTTTTCTATTCATTGGAAGGGGATGCTCGTGAATGGTACCGATCCTTTCCTCCTTCTAGAATATCCTCTTTAAAAGAATTTCATTTAGCATTCCATCATCAATGTGAAAGGTATTTTTCTGAGGAACTTCTTTTTGAGCATTGTTGTGAGGAGTTTCATTCAGATATTCAACATGACGTTTTTTCTAGTAGTGAGGATGAAAGTGAATATATTAATGAAGATACATATAATATTGATGATTACATTGTTGAGGATGATTAGATCTTGCTTCTTATGAACCTGTTGATTCAAATCTAGATAACAAGGATGATAATGATGAGGAAGAAGGTAATATGTTTCAAAATCATATTGATGATGATTATATGCAGAAATATTCATCTTTGCCATTAGTATTGTATCCTGATGTTTCCATATTTGACAAATATAGTGATGATGAGGAAGATTTTAAAGTTTATGAAGGCTTGTGGACTAATGGAATCTCATCTAGTTCTACTTTTTAGCAAGAAGAAGATCAACAATGTAATTATGCTATGCTTGATGATAGTTAGTCTGTTGTTCAAAATTCCAATGAAATTCTCCTTAGTTTTGATACATCTTTTAAATTGATCATTGTTGGGGAGAGTAATCAAAAATTCTCTCATGATATATCTTTTAAGACTCATCCTTCATTTGATCATTATGGAAACAGTGATGTAGAATATCATGAACACATCTCTTCTTTTCTCTCTGAAATTGCCGGCTATAGTGAGCTAGCACATCATAGTGATAGATCCAAGTCACAGGGATATAGAAAAGGGGAAGACATATATGTGCAATCAATGATTTTGAATCTGTATGATGGTGATCACAGTTTTTAAGATTCTATGGAAGCCTTACATGAGTCTTAATTGTCAGACTCTCTTAAGTTTTCAGATTTTATCATATCATTTGTATTTGACAATAAGTATGATCTCCTGAAAGAGTTTTTATAGTCATTGTTATACTTTTATTATTATCTTATAATCAGTGGCATAAAAAGAAGTCTTTCATTCATGAGTTTACATTATTGGCTTCATTGGAAGCATGATTTTACTTGATCAACAAGCAGTGCAGTTGATTAAGAGTAGGAGTATGTGAGAATAAGTTCAACACTTGAACATTTCATTTCAGTTTTTCAATATATAAGAAGAGTTTCACTCAGTACATCAAGAACAAAATGTAAGTGACGGAACTTGAAATCTTGTAATGGATTAGTTGTACAAGTTTAATACTAGATGACTCCATAACCCAATGGACTAGGCACTATAGAGTCGAAGATGTATATTTTTGAAGAGTAGTTTGATCTCATAATCAGAGCAGGTTGCAAGGTTTTCAGATTGAATGGAAAGACACATGTTCCGTTGTGTTCTTAGAACCTCACAGGGAGGCTTCCATCCTCAATTAGAGCCATATGTTAGCTCCCAAATAAAAAAAAATTCATTTGGAGTCTTTGGTGGTTAATTGAGTCATGAAATTGTTTTAGGGCCAATCACAAGTTGATTTAGTCATTTATGGTCCATAATGATCCATCATTTCACTTCAAATCACAAAGGGATGTCCATTTTGAAATAATTCCTCATTATGACAAGTTGGTAGCGCAAAGAGCTATTTTAACACTAAGTGCGCTACCGACTCATGAAAAGGCTCTGTTTTTTCATTTGAAGACTTTTGAAGTGAAAAAGGTATATCATAAAGTTTTTCAAGTTTCTTAAATCACCATCAAGTCTTGATATCCTATTCTAAAGCTGTAGCTTGCCATCAAAGAAGTATTGTTAAGGTTTTCTGGGAACCAAGGAAATTTTGTCCTTAGGGGTTTTTGATCCAATTTTCTTATGTGTAGAAGTATTTGCAGCAGGTGTTTGGATATCAAATGGCTCCAAGGAAAGAACCTATCCCCAAGAAGAGGCTAGGCTCTGTGGTCAAGTTTGAACCTACTAATACTACTCTTATTGAGCAAAACTCTAACCATGTGGACTCTTTCAAGCGCATAGGATGTTGGAGGTTTTGTCAAAAGCTAGAAGGGCATCATCTAGAGAAAGAGAGGAAGATGCATATGGTAACAACATAGATGAACCTTTTTATCCGTTTGTGTTGAAGATCAAAAACCCTAGCAAGTGTTAAATACATAAGAAATGCATATCACAAGCATACTCTGTTTTTAGAGTTTATTGATGGAATTTTTCAAAGAGGGATATGTTTACAGTGACAATATGGAAAATGGTTCTCTTCAGGGTGCAGGGTATTCATCTTCCAAGCATCAATTCCAGAGGCATTGAGTGTTTTTATAAAGCACTTGGAGTATTACATTTTGGCATAAACCTTTTTTGTAAAATGAAGTATGTGGAAGTTTAAATGATTAAGTCTGATATATTGAAACATTTTATATGTTATGAAGTCAAAGTTCAGGTCTTAAAGCATCTTTTTCCAGCATTCATTTCAGGTTTTAAAATAATTTTGAACAAAATTGTTGAAAACACTCACCTACAGGAGTTTGTAGCGCAAATTGTGTTTTTCCTGTGTATTGCGCTACCAACTCTTCAAACTTTCAACATGGATGAACTTTGGTCAAAATTCGACTTGGAAAGAGGATTTTTGGGTCAATGTGGCCACATATATTTGAATATAAGATCACCCCCCATCAAATCATGCAAGTGGAACTTTGTTTACTCAATGGAAACATTCTAGGGATCAAATCCTAGATTGTAGGAATATGACTAGATTTTGGAAATTTGTGTTTTCCTGTTTTAGTCATATGTTTTGGAGATATATTTTGATGATATGGAAAGTTATTTTTTGAAAGTGATAGATTGTTTTCACAAGAACATGATCCTCTTCAAAAACCTCTCTCATTTTTTCAACAATTTTTTGGATTCGGGAGATGTAGGTGAATCTTTGAACATCATTTTCCAGAAATTTGACAGTTTGTATTTTCCATCCACCTCATAAATTCGAATTTGACTTGAATAACTAAATATAGGTGAAGAGATTATGTGATCCATTTATTTTGGATCTATATGAGAATGTAATCTCTATATAAATAGAGCCATGGGGAGGAGTTAAGGGAGGTTGGATTGGGCGGACTTGGAGAGACTCCTTTGTAAAACACTTTTGAATGCATATTGGAATATAAGCTTATTTTGTTGTATATGTTCAAACCTTAATCTTCTTTATTTTCTGTACCTATGGGTGAATATTATATTCATGTTTTCCATGTTTATCTAATGACGGATAAATTTCATCTTATCTTGGAATTGATAAGCTAAAATTGCAAGTACTCTTACCTTTTATAGCTGGCCATTTATGTATGCTTATGTATGTATGTTTATGCTGGTATAATAAGTAGTCTTCATCATTTACATATTTACATAAACCTTCTGAACAAGTATAGTTGAAAGCCTTATTTGTCTGAGTGTATTCATATGTGTTTGGAGTGAGTGAGATCATATCAAGTCATTCAATTTGATCCAATTGAAACCATTATTTACACATTTGATTAAGTTACCAAGCTCACATGATTTGCAACCTAGAGTGACTCTTGGAGTGATAATAATACCAACCACACTTCTTCTTCTTTGTTTGTAGAGCGAGTGTGCATTCTTCATTTCTATATTGATTCTGTTTTCTTATCCATGTTCTCTTGT
>JASDQU010371002.1:137718-149306 GCA_032191745.1 Picea mariana
CTACATAAAAGTATAAATAAGGGGAAAGGGTCTCTCATTTGAAACGCACTTGAGCATATTGAATATCTACAAGTGACTGAGGTAACCAAATAATATCTAAGGCGAATTTCAGAGGGAAGGTGAAATAATGAAGACCGAAATTCAAGGGAGAATAAATTATTTTGATGATGCTTTCTAAGGTTTGTTATTTACAGGTCATCTCACCATTTGAGAAATAATTTTTTTTCTAGAATGATTTAGACCACAAAACTGGGAAGCCATTGCGGAAACATATCCAAGTAGTTGTGATAAAAATTCCATCTTGTAGGTCGTTGTATTTTGGGAGTTACACTCAGTGGAAAATAGAGTTTGTGGCTAGTCCTACAACTAGTCTAAAACATGTGTTTCGGGTAAAAACGTCATAACTTATTCATAACAGATCCAAATTCAGTAAGACCAAATGCATTGGTTAGAGTACTGCCTTTAGTATTATGTGTACCATTTTCAGATCCATACAACAAAGATTCTGTTTGGGGAACGCTCTACAAGTTCTCTCTCTAGAGTAAGCCAAAATTCAATAAGGTATGCCATTTTTTCTATAACTCATTTTCCGAGAGGTTCCAAGTAGTGAAATTTGGAGGAATTGCATAAAATACACTGAAGAAAATTGTGTACCGTTTTCATATCTTTATTCATTGCATGCACATAGTTATGATTATTGCAAGTTAGGGTTGTTGACTAATCCAAAATTAGGCATGTGAGACTAAAGTAAAGTTTGATGAAAATGCTAGTCTCTTGTTGCTAAAGTTAAGGAAGGTTTGCAGGTATGTGATCATATACACCAGGTCTGTTACATATTTATAAATTAGATTTGGATGATGAAATTGATGAGGGGTTTTGGTTGAGGTACATGTTGGGTACATGATCGAGACAAGTAGTTGATGAGTTGGCACACACATGAGGTGTATAGTTGTTGATGTTGGTACATCTTGATGAGTCATAGTTTATGTGTATTTGATGCATGATTGGTACATATTTGGTGCATGGTTGACACACTTGTTGATGGTACAGGTTGGTGCATGGTTGATGCACTTGTTTATGGTACATGCTGATTGAAAATTGATTGGTACAGGTTTACAACAATATATATCACAGTGATAGTGTGACAACAGTTTCATCATTCTACTTATATTTCAGGGCATTTGGATGGGGCAAAAATAGGTGGTTGTATCCACCTTCTAGTTGTAGCCTCCTTCTAGTTGTAGCCAGAGAATTTGGGAGTTTGAGCTTCCCTCAGGTTGTAGCCTAATAAACTAGGGGGTTGTAGCCTCCTTCTAGTTGTAGCCAGAGAATTGGGGAGTTGGAGCTTCCCTCAGGTTGTAGCTTGAGAAACTAGTGGGTTGGAGCCTCCTTCCAGTTGCAGCTGAAAAACAAAGGAAGCTGGTGCGTCCAATGAATGTAATTCTTAAAGAAATATAATAAAAATCATTATGTGGTTTTCTGTTGCTTTGGGTTTCCACGTAAAAGCACTGGTGTACCATGTATGTGTATGATTTCTCATTTTTTCATTGCTTATTTACTCTGCAACTATTGGATGATAATGCTACATTGATATAACACTTGCATTTTGTGGTTAAAAAAGATTATATTGCTCTATTACTTATTCACCCCCCTCTTCTCAGTAATCCAACAATTGGTATCAAAGAAGGTTCCTTCAAGAATCAATTTAACCACTGAAAGGTAGATCATGGAGAGAAACAACATGTATAAACATGGAATACCACAGTTTGATGGAAAAAAGTATGCATTCTTGAGCAGAAGGATGAAAATATATATACATGCATAGGGATATGAAATTTGACAATATGTAGTAGATGGATACAAAGAACCAACAATTCTACCAACAAGTGAAAGAGAAACAAAACTTGGTCAAAATAATTCCAAAGCCACAAATGCACTTTTGAATGGTCTTGGTGAATCGATATACACAAAAGTTATGCATTGTAAATCCGCTAAAGAGATTTGGGACAAAATTCAAAATATTTATGAAGGAGATTCAAAATTCAAAGCAACAAAGCTTCAAACTTATAGAGGTCAGTTCGAACAACTAAATATGAAGGAATATGAGAATATTGCAACTTACTTCTTATGAGTCAATGAAACAGTAAATGAAATCATAGAATTGGGAGAAGAAATTAAAGAATCTATAATTGTTCAAAAGGTACTAAGATCTCTTCCTATGAGATTTGATCTTAATATTTCAGCACTAGAAGAAAGAGAAAATCTAGACTCAATAAGCATGGACGAACTACATGGAATCTTCACAACATATGAAATGAGAATTGGACAGGAAAATCCAGATATTAAAGAAGTAGCTTTCAAAGCATCCAAAAGGTCAAAGAAAAAGGGACAGAAAAAAGAAGTACATATCAACAACAATAACATCTCAGAAGATGATGAAGAAATGACCAACTTTGTCAAGATATTGAACAAGGGAACCAACGACAGATATAAAGGTAAGCTTCCATTAATTTGTTTTAATTGTGATGGTATTGATCATTTTGATAAGAAATGTCCTCATAAGAAAAATAAGGGGAATGATGAAGATTACTCAAATAACAAACAAACATATACAGGCAAAAGAAACACAAAGAAAGTTTTCAAGAAAAACTTATGCACCAAAGAAGACATATCCTCATCAGATGAAGATGAAGTTAGTGACAATGAGACATAAAGAGTTCTATTCATGGTTGTAGAAGACTCTGATAAAGAAGACACCGAAGAATAATATGAAGAGGTAGAAGTTGACTACCAAGAAGAATTATTGACTGCCATAGAAGTTATAAGAAGAGAAAAGAGGAAAAACAAGAAGTTGCAAGCATAACTAGACAAGAAGGAAGACACTCAAGAACTAGATAAGATCATCATAGAATTGAAGGTTCAAATAAAAGAATATAAAATAATTAAAGAAGCACTCAAAGAACAATTGGAAGAAAGAGACATGATCATTGGAAATTTGGAAGTAGAGATTGTCACATTGAGAAAGGATGTTCAAAAGAAAAATATGTAGAACAACTCAAAAGTTTTGGATGAAATTATCAACAGTCAAAGGCCTAGTCATGGAAAGTCCAGACTTGGATACAATCATAAAGAAAAGGGATCAAGCTCCAAAGAAACATATCGAAAAAGTTATGTAGAAACAATCAAAGGGGATAGGAATACCTACAAGGAAGATTACAAGGACACTCCTCCACCGAGAAGATTCAGATTTCTGAATTGACGATTGACATAAACAAATAGGTCTTAGGAAGAATAAGGATTCATAAGAGTAAATCCTTTAATAATATCTTCAACTCCCAGGTATCAAACTATCTTTTTGGGTTTATTTTATGCATGCAATAATTTTGGACATAAAGTTGTAAGTTGCAGAGTTAATAACAGGAACATAAACAACTTTTAAAGTCATACACAAAATGGTTATCCAAGAAGGCCTAGTGAAACAAAGAGAAGAAGCTACAACATGTTTGAATCATTGAGCATTGAAGTGGAATGCTACAAGTGCAATAACTTTGGACACATGGCCAAAGATTGTAGAATGACAATCTCTCCTAGAGAACCACACCAAAACAACAACAATCACAGACATGAGCCTCACAAGAGAACATGGATAAGAAAATAGAATCAATATAGAAATGAAGAATGCACACTCGCTCTACAAACAAAGAAGAAGAAGCGTGGTTGGTATTATTATCACTCCAAGAGTCACTCTAGGTTGCAAATCAAGTGAGCTTGGTAACTTAATCAAATGTGTAAATAATGGTATCAATTGGATCAAATTGAATGACTAGATATGATCTCACTCACTCCAAACACATATGAATACACTCAGATAAATAAGGCTTTAAACTATACTTGTTCAGAAGGTTTATGTAAATATGTAAATGATGAAGACTACTTATTATACCAACACAAACATACATACATACATACATAAGCATACATAAATGGCCAGCTATAAAAGGTAAGAGTACTTACAATTCTAGCTTCTCAATTCCAAGATAAGATGAAAGTTATCCGTCATTAGATAAACATGGAAAACATGAATATAATATTCACCAATAGGTACAGAAAATAAAGAAGATGAAGGTTTGAACATATACAACAAAATAAGCTTATATTCCAATATGCATTCAAAAGTGTTTTACAAAGGAGTCTCTCCAAGTCCTCCCAATCCAACCTCCCTTAGCTCCTCCCCGTGGTCCTCTTTATATAGATATTACATGCTCACATAGATCCAAAATAAATGGATCACATAATATCTTCACATATATTTAGTTATCCAAGTCAAATTCGAATTTATGAGGTGGATGGAAAATACAAACTGTCAAATTTATGGAAAATGATGTTCAAAGATTCACCTACATCTCCCGAATCCAAAAAATTGTTGAAAAAATGAGAGAGGTTTTTGAAGAGGATCATGTTCTTATGAAAAAAATCTATCACTTTCGAAAAATAACTTTCCATATCATCAAATTACATGTCCAAAACATATGACTAAAACAAGAAAACACAGATTTCCAAAATCTAGTCATATTCCTACAATCTAGGATTTGATCCCTAGAATGTTTCCATTGAGTAGACAAAGTGCCACTTGCATGATTTGATGGGGGGTGATCTTATATTCAAATATATGTGGCCACCTTGACACAAAAATCCTCTTTCCAAGTTGAATTTTGACCAAAGTTCATCCATGTTGAAAGTTTGAAGAGTTGGTAGCGCAATACACAGGAAAAACACAATTTGCGCTACAAACTCCTATAGGTGACTGTTTTCAAAAATTTTGTTCAAAATTATTTTAAAACCTGAAATGAATGCTGGAAAAAGCTACTTTAAGACCTGAAATTTGACTTCATAACATATAAAATGTTTCAATATATCAGAGTTAATCATTTAAACTTCCACATACTTCATTTTACAAAAAAGGTTTATGCCAAAATGTAATACTCCAAGTGCTTTAGAAAAACACTCAATGCCTCTAGAATTGATGCTTGGAAGATGAATACCCTGCACCCTAAAGAGAACCATTTTCCATATTTTCAATGTAAACATATCCCTCTTTGACAAATTCCATCAATAAACTCTAAAAACAGAGTATGCTTGTGATATGAATTTCTTATGTATTTAACACTTGCTAGGGCTTTTTTATCTTCAACACAAACTGATAAAAAGGTTCATCTATGCTGTTACCATATGCATCTTCCTCTATTTCTCTAGATGATGCCCTTCTAGCTTTTGACAAAACCTCCAACATCCTATGCGCTTGAAAGAGTCCACATGGTTAGAGTTTTTCTCAATAAGAGTAGTATTAGTAGGTTCAAACTTGACCACAGAGCCTGGCCTCTTCTTGGGGATAGGGTCTTTCCTTGGAGCCATTTGATATCCAAACACCTGCTGCAAATACTTCTACACATAAGAAAATTGGATCAAAAACCCCTAAGGAAAAAATTTCTTTGGTTCCCAGAAAACCTTAAAAATACTTCTTTGATGGCGAGCTGCAGCTTTAGAAGAGGATCTCAAGACTTGATGGTGATTTAAGAACCTTAAAAAACTTTATGATATACATTTTTCACTTCAAAAGTATTCAAATGAAAAAACAGAGCCTTTTCATGAGTTGGTAGCGCACTTAGTGTTAAAATAGCTCTTTGCGCTACCAACTTGTCATAATGAGGAATTATTTCAAAATGGACATCCCTCTGTGATTTGAAGTGAAATGATGGATCATTATGGACCACAAATGACTAAATCAACTTGTGATTGGCTCTAAAACAATTTCATGACTCAATTAACCACCAAAGACTCCAAATGATTTATTTATTTATTTGGGAGCTAACATATGGCTCTAATTGAGGATGGAAGCCTCCCTGTGAGGTTCCAAGAACACAACAGAACCTGTGCCTTTCCATTCAATCTGAAAACCCTGCAACCTACTCTGATTATGAGATCAAACTAATCTTCAAAAATATACATCTTCGACTCTATAGTGCCTAGTCCATTGGGTTATGGAGTCATCTAGTATTAAACTTGTACAACTAAACCGTTACACGATTTCAAGATCCGTCACTTACATTTTGTTCTTGATGTACTGAGTGAAACTCTGCTTATTTATTGAAAAACTAAAATGAAATGTTCAAGTGTTGAACTTATTCTCACATACTCCTACTCTTAATCAACTGCATTGCTTGTTGATCAAGTAAAATCATGCTTCCCAATGAAGTCAATAAAGCAAACTCATGAATGAAAGACTTTTTTTTATGCCACTGATTATAAGATAATAATAAAAGTATAACAATGACCATAAAAAATCTTTCAGGAGATCATACTTACTATCAAATACAAGTGATATGATAAAATCTGAAAACTTAAGAGAGTTTGACAGATAAGACTCATGTAAGGCTTCCATAGAATCCTAAAAACTATGATCACCATCATACAAATTCAAAATCATTGACTGCTCATATATGTCTTCCCCTTTTATATATCCCTGTGAATTGGATCCATCACTATGATATGCTAGCCCATTATAGCCGACAATTTCGGAGAGAAAAGAAGAGATATGTTCATGATATTCTACATCACTGTTTCCATAATGATCAAATGAAGGACGAGTCTTAAAATATATATCATGAGAGAATTTGTGATTACTCTCCCCAACAATGATCAATTTAAAAGATGTATCAAAACTAAGGAGATTTTCATTGGAATTTTGAACAACAGACTAACTATCATCACGCATAGCATAATTACATTGTTGATCTTCTTCTCGCTGAAAAGTAGAACTAGATGAGATTCCATTAGTCAACAAGCCTTCGTAAACTTTAAAATCTTCCTCATCATCACTATATTTTTCAAATATGGAAACATCAAGATACAATACTAATGGCAAAGATGAATATTTCTGCATATAATCATCATCAATATGATTTTGAAACATATTACCTTCTTCCTCATCATTATCATCCTTGTTATCTAGATTTGAATCAACAGGTTCATAAGAAGCAAGATCTAATCATCCTCAACAATGCAATCATCAATATTATCTGTATCTTCATTAATATATTCACTTTCACCTCACTACTAGAAGAAACGTCATCTTGAATATTTGAATGAAACTCCTCACAACAATGCTCAAAAAGAAGTTCCTTAGAAAAATACCTTTCACATCGATGATGGAATGCTAAATGAAATTATTTTAAAGAGGATATTCTAGAAGGAGGAAAGGATCGGTACCATTCACGAGCATCCCCTTTCCAATGAATATAAAAACATCTTCATGAGCACTTCTTCATCATGTATATTTAATTGATTCATGCATAGATGAAATATGATGAGGTGATCTGAAGGATTATCCTCTTTCCTTTCTCTGAACCGTGGAAGTTAGTCTCCCCAAATATCCATAAGAGGTACTGGATGTGAGAAACCAAGGACTGTAGAAATGTTAAGAGGTGCAAACCTCCTAGCCAAAAGAGCAACAAATGCCTTTTCCATTTGAAGATTGTGGAGCCGCCAATGAATTCTTCCTTCATGGAGTATCCATATAGAATATTACAACCAATATGATTCCCATCCTTTGTCTATCATCAAAAGCTATAACTATGTCATCTCCTAGGGAAAATTTCTTCAAAATCTTCTCCCAGCAACGACACCAATTTGTTATCACTCCAAGAGTCACTCTAGGTTGCAAATAAAGTGAGCTTGGTAACTTAATCAAATGTGTAAATAAGGGTATCAATTGGATCAAATTGAATGACTCAATATGATCTCACTCACTCCATAAACATATGAATACACTCAGAAAATAAGGCTTTCAACTATACTTGTTCAAAAGGTTTATATAAAGATGTAAATGGTGAAGAATACTTATTATACCAGCAACAACATACATACTGAAGCATACATGAATGGCTAGCTATAACAAGTAAGAGTACTTGCAATTCTTGCTTATCAATGCCAAGATAAGATGACAGTTATCAATCATTAGATAAACATGGAAAACATGAATATAATATTCACCCACAGGTACAGAAAAGAAATAAGATGAAGGTATGAACATCTACAACAAAAAAACTTATATTCCAATATGCATTCAAAAGTGTTTTACAAAGGAGTCTCTCCAAGTCCTCCCAATCCAACCTCCCTTTAGTTCTCTTTATATAGATATTACATGCTCATATAGATCCAAAATAAATGGATCTCATAACCTCTTCACCTATATTTAGTTATCCAAGTCAAATTCGAATTTATGAGGTGGATGGAAAATACAAACTGTCAAATTTCTGGAAAATGATGCTCAAAGATTCACCTATATCTCCTGAATCCAAATAGATGTTGAAAAAATGAGAGGCGTTTTTGAAGAGGAGCTCATTCTTGTAAAAAAAATCTATCACTTTCCAAAAATACCTTTCCATCTCATCAAAACATATCTCCAAAAAATGTGACTAAAATAGGAAAACACAGATTTCCAAAATCTAGTCATATTCCTACAATCTAGGATTTGATCCCTAGAATGTTTCCATTGAGGAAACGAAGTGCCACCTGCATGATTTGATCGGGTATGCTATTATATTCAAATACATGTGGCCAAATTGACCCAAGAATCCTCTTTCCAAGTCAAATTTTGACCAAAGTTCATCCATGTTGAAAGTTTGAAGAGTTGGTAGCGCAATACACAACAAAAACACATTGTGCGCTACAAACTCCTGTAGGTGATTGTTTTCAACAATTTTGTCCAAAATTATTTTAAAAACTAAAATGAATGACGGAAAAGGATTCTTTAAGACCTGAACTTTTACTTCATAACATATAAAATGTTTCAATATATCATACTTAATTATTTAAACTTCCCCATACTTCATTTTACAAAAAAGGTTTATGCCAAAATGTAATGCTCCAAGTGCTTTAGACAAACACTCAATGCCTATGGAATTGCTTCTTGGAAGATGAATACCTTGCACCCTAAAGAGAACTATTTTCCATACTGTCACTGTAAACATGTCCCTCTTTGACAAATTCCATCAATAAACTCTAAAAACAAAGTATGCTTGTGATATGCATTTCTTATGTATTTGGCACTTGCTAGGGTTTTTCATATTCAACACAAACTAATAAAAAGGTTCCTCTATGCTGCTACCATATGCATCTTCCTCTCTTTCTCTAGATGATTCCCTTCTATATTTTGACAAAACCTCCAACATCCTATGCGCTTGAAAGAGTCCACTTGGTTAGAGTTTTGCTCAATAAGAGTAGTATTAGTAGGTTCAAACCTGACCACAGAGCCTGAACTCTTCTTGGGGATAGGGAGTTTCCTTGGAGCCATTTGATATCTAAGCACCTGCTGCAAATACTTCTGCACATAAGAAAATTAGAGCAAGACCCCTAAAGACAAAAATTCCTTGGTTCCCAGAAAACCTTAACAATACTTCTTTGATGGTGAGCTGTAGCTTTAGAGGAGGATCTCAAGACTTGATGATGATTTAAGAACCTTAAAAATATTTCTGATATACCTTTTTTACTTCAAAAGTATTCAAATGAGAAAACAAATCTTTTTCACGAGTTGGTAGCGCACTCAGTTTTAAAATAGCGCTTTGTGCTACCAACTTGTCATAATGATGAATTATTTCAAAATGGACATCCTTTTGTGATTTGAAGTGAAATGATGGATCATTATGGACCATAAATGACTAAAACAACTTGTGATTTGCCCTAAAAAAATTTCACGACTCAATTAACCACCTAAGACTTCAAATAAAAGACACTTATTTGGGAGCTAACATGTATAGTCACAGTGGTTGTTCAAAACACAAAGAACAGGTGAACAAAGACCAGGTCCTAGAGATCGCAAGATTGAAAATAAAACGAGATGAAGAAAATTCTACAGAGAAAAGGAAATATGTTAGATATAGAAAGGTTTGGAAAATAACTAAAAGAAAATAAGGATGGGTAAATAAGGAACATGTTCAAGAGATTGTACTTTTAGGCACTGTAGTGAGAGATGAATCCATAGACAAAAAGAAAGAAGTCAGAGCTCAGAGAGATGATGAATCTACTAATGAAGATGCTAATGAATACACTTTAGAGTAGGAATTTTTCTGATCCATCCAACTTAGAGAATCCCAGATAATATGAATAATAGATAGGGGGATTCTATGCGGTAGCTAAGACAGACCAGAGAACCATTGTTTGAGCAGCTTGCAGAGTTTGAGTAGACAGATTCAATGCATTCAGTTAGCAGAAGTACAATATGATATATTAATGAGGTGTAGGTAGTACTTCATGATAGTACAATGACATATGAGTCAAAATTATGGACAATTGTGTAGAAGAATCTTGGACAGTATGGACATAGATGGATTCCTAAGAACACTTAGTAGGTTTGGAAAGATATATGATAGTGGATGAGAGCATGGATTCCAAATTGACAGATATTTTTTGGACACATACAATGCATACAACAGTCCAAATTCAAAACAGAGTAATTCTCAGAAACAACAATGACAAAACTCTCTACGAGCTATGGAAAGGAAGTGTAGACAACAACCTATACATCAAGGTAACTCAAGGTAGTATTTTATTAATTGAAATTTATGTTGATAATTATTTTTTTTTAAGTACCAATGACATGTTAAGACATAAATTTGCAAAGGACATGCAGAATGAATTTGAAATGTCATTACTCGGAGAACTATACTTCTTTCTGGGTCTTCAAATAAGTCAAAGAAACCAAGGAATTTTTATTTCTCAAACTAAGTATATCAGAGAAATCCTAAAGAGGTTCGAAACGGAAGATTGAAAATAGTTACCACTCCTATGAAAACCAATTGCAAGTTGAGAAAATATGATGATTCAAAGTCTATAGACTAGAGACAGTACATGTCAATTATTGGTAGCTTACTATATGTGAAAACATCTAGACTAGATGTAATGCAGGCAGTTGGATAGGTGGCACGATTTTAAACAACACCAAAGGAATCACATGTATTAGCAGTAAAGATGATTTTTAGATATCTCAAAGAGCAGAAGAGTTTGGATTATGGTATCCAAAAGGAAAGGATTTATAACTTAATGCCTACACAAATGCAGATTGGGCAGATTGCATTGATGACTGACGAAGCACCAGTGGAGCAACATTCTATTTGGGTGAGTGTTTATTATCATAGCTAAGCAAGAAACAATCATCAATATCCTTATCTACAACCGAAGTAGAGTATATTGTAGCATCAACATGTTGTACACATGTTCTATGGATGAAACAAACTTTGCCAGATATATAGGTTGAGTATGATGAGCCCATTCCAATCTATTGTGATAATACAAGTGCCATCAATCTCTCAAAGAACTCGGTGGTGCACTCCAAGACGAGGCACATTCCAATCAAGTATCAATTTCTACGGGAACGAGTTGCAGAGAAGAACATCGGAGTTGAATATGTGGGCACAAAATAACAAGTGAGATACATCTTTACAAAACCGCTTCCACGGGAATCCTTTGCGTATCTTCGTCGGAGACTCAAAGTAATTTCTACTTCAAAATGAACGATTTTGAATGCTTATCTT
>JASDQU010371004.1:10030-21579 GCA_032191745.1 Picea mariana
AGGTGAAAAAACGTATATAACACGTCTGTCCCTATCTCTCTCTTTGGTGGAAGGTAAGTTCGCAAGGTATCGATTAGCTCCAGTCCAGATAGGAACTGTATTCCGCCCATTCTGCCCATGTTGGGAACTTAGTTTTAAGATTCCCTTCCCAGTGCTTTTCATCTTTTATGTGCGCTTAAAGCTCACTGTTAGCTGTTGGGTATAGTCGTTTCCCGTCTTGTCGATATAAAAGCCGGCCGTGTCGGTAACTGTGCTTTTTCAGAATCACTTTTGCAATGTTGGTAACTGTTCCACGATGGGGCCATTGCGCTGTGTAATCCGACACTCCATCGAATACCAACTCTCCATAGAAAATGCCCAAATTTTTTCTGTATACACTGCGATCGCATTAAACTCATTATGCTCCAATTATGATTCATTAATCCAATGATTAAGTCTCGTATCTAATCCATTGTTCTCCAATTATGATTCTTAAATACAATGTTTAAATCACTGAATACTCTTCTAGCAACACATAAATATAGGCGTTGCCATTTAGATGCACCCACTTCATTAAAGGGATAATTGTCAATGTTTAAAGTTAAGTTTCTAACTGCATCACTAAATAGTTTGCAAGAAATGGTCAGCGGTCTTTAAATAAATTCATGCGCTCCTAATATGTTTCATTGATCGAATGGTTACACTAAAGATTAGACTAGAAAACACATACCTATTGTCGTTTACTTTTAGATGCACTCATGCCATTGGAATATTATTGTGAATGTCTTAAAACTAGGTTTTTGGGATGATTACAAGTTTGGAATTCTACTATTTCCTAATAATGTATGTAAATATTATTGTGAATGTGGTTTTTTTTATTACATCATTAAAATTTTTGAATTCAACTATTCTCCTAATAAGGTATGTTG
Organism: Picea mariana; assembly: GCA_032191745.1. Classification (NCBI taxonomy): domain Eukaryota; kingdom Viridiplantae; phylum Streptophyta; class Pinopsida; order Pinales; family Pinaceae; genus Picea; species Picea mariana. The sequence continues at coordinate 10,939 of JASDQU010371004.1, forward strand.
CAAATAGGTTTTGAAAGAAATAAAAAGAAAAAAAAAAAAAAAAAAGTCATTGGTCCTTTGGAAATTATATTATTTACTTAATTAAGTATGTTGCAATTAGATTATGAAAGAATCTAAATAATAAGATGACGATTCAAAACCATAAGGAACACCATCAATCAAGTTTGCATGCTTCGGACTTCTAGTTGATAAGTCTATAAATTCTACCAATATGGGAAGAAAAACATTCTTCCAATTTTCGTAAACGCAGACTAAAAGAAAAACACAAAAGTGATACCCATTAGGTCTCTGGTAGCTTTAGACATGGCGCACATAGATGGCTTAAACTATGAGTGCCATTCGAATTTGTAAAAAGATGTTGGGTTGACTTCAACAAATTATTTATATAGTTTTGAAATGTCCACATAGTTTTTAGTTACAGAGAGTACCTTTCTATTCACATAAGTTCAAAAAAAAAAAAAAAAAAGTATACATTCTTGCATGACTTGTCGGTTGTTTTCGTCTGAATGACGAGGGTATTACAATTTCCCTTGCGAGACATGCCCTTCAAGACGCACTATGTGCTCCACGGATGCAACTCGCCTCTTGACTGACTTGGTAGACATCAAAAATTCCTGGAGTCAATACTCCACCAGGTGATCTTGTTAGAGACTAAGGGCCTCTAAGGAATAAGGCCCCTGCCTTATTATGCAACCCTTAGAATCATCGTGAGCGACTGTCACAGTCTTCCCTCACGGCATCGTGGGTCTTCTCGAACTAGGTAATAATTAACCTACAATTTGAGCCACGGCGGGAGTGCTAGTAGGTTGTGGTAGGGCTATTGTCCACACCTCTCCCTCAAGTCTTTGGTTGTCCTGCGTGACCCCTCTACTCCACATGTGAGTCTGGTCGGTAAGCTATCGTCACCCTGCATCCATCAACGAATCATGTCAGCAACAATAATCAATCATCATAACATCTAATCATATGTACATGTGTCACATTAATAACATTCAAACCCAACAGTCCACTCCCTGACTCGATCCAGAGTCCAAGGGGTTTCATCGATGCCTCAGTATCCTCAATGTCCAAAGTCCTTCAGTACACTTAGGAGAACCCAGTCAATAGCACTTGTCTATGAATACAACAAATTAACATATCATCAATCCATAATGTCTCATAATCATAATTGAATGACCAATAATATAATAATTTGGATCACTTGCAAGCAAGTGTCCTCAAATAATAATTTCGCTCAGTGCGTGCAAAAGTGGGATGTTACAGAGTGGAAGAATTGTAGCTACATGACAAAGTTTCAAGATTTATTTGAACAGAGCCTGCAGGATAAAGTGCTAGTTGAAGTAAAGAATAACAACAAGAGGATCTTAAGTCTACTACAGAAGCAGAAAATCACTTAAGGGAGATTAATGAGAATCAAAGGATGTAATTGTTAGATAAACTTACAAATTTAGGGAGGTAGGATGGTGCAAGGGTTGGAGACTAATATCTCCCTCAAGTTGGTGCTTGAGAATCATGCAATTTGGTGCCTGAAGTTATTGTGTTGGTGCTCAAGGGGATTGGTATCCTCATAGCAAGTTGGTGCCTTCATTTCTACAAGTTGGTGCTTGTAGCATATTGGTGTCTGCTATCTGCAGGTTGGAGCTTTCAATTGATCTAGGGAGTGGGTGCTTCCTTCTAGTTGGTGTCAATAAAGAAAAGGGGGTTGGAACCTCCTTCTAGTAGGTGCTAGAGAATTCAAGGATTTGTTGCTTCCTTCCAGTTGGTGTTGGTAAAGAAAGTAAATGTAATTCTTATTATTAAATCATTTTATGGTTTTCTCCCATTTTGGATTTCCATGTAAAACACTTTGTGTTATGTGCATACTTCATGTTATGGATGAATGGAATTAATAATGTTTAATGTATAGATAAATTGTTTAAAGTTTCAAATAATAAAAAGTTCCCAATACGGATTCAGCCCCCCTCTCAATATTGGTAAATATTCCAACACTCATGTTGTTCCAATAAGGTTTTGTTAGATGTACCTACAATGTTGATCACTCCAAGATGCAAGAGTTTATCTTGATCTCTAATCAAAGAATCATAAAAATATTCAAGAGAGGGTGTTTTGTAAGAAACCCCTATATCTTCTCTAGTGGATTTAAAAGTATATAAAAAATAAAATATGCACTACCAAGATTTTCAAAAATAGCATATATACATCGTTCATCCTTCATTTTTTTTTACAACCTCTAAGTAAAAGTCTAAGAGTTTTGAAATTACATAGGTAATCTTCAATTTAAGTGAAATCATTGGGATTTAATGAAATTAATTTGTTTTTCAAGATGGCGGGATCGAATCTCATTGTGTTTACCAAATACAATGTCCAAATTTTCTCAAGCTTCATGTGGGTCATCAATTCCTTGAAGGTCAAACTATAAATCACTAGAGATGGACATTTTGATTAATTCATGTGCTTCATCATTTTTATTATCCCATTTAGTCTCAAAAAAATAGGCAATTTAAAAAAAGTGGCACTAAAAATAAACTTCAAATGTCAAAGTTATGAGTCTTCATTTTCTCTATTTTGGATTTTTGGGAAACATTTTCACTATTTTTCACTTTTTGGAGCAACATTTTCACTATTTTTCACTTTTTAGGGCAACATTTTCTGAATTGAAGATTTTCTTCAAAAAAATTGTTGTAACTGAAGGTTTTCATAAGCAATTTATTCCTATATCAAAGAGATTTCCTTAAGCTATTTTTTCTTAAAAAATTCCTTTCAAAGTCTATATTTTTTTAGAATAAATTTTGTCATAAGTTTTTTCCAAACAATGATCAATTTTTTTTTAACTTTTCTTTAACATCAACTTTTTTATCCAAAATTTATTTTAAAGCAACTTGGTTTATTGAGCAATTTTTTCCAAGTTTTTTAAGACATGTTTTTTTTTTTTAAACCTTTACAGATTGAATAACAATGGGCAAAAAAAGGAAGTGCAAGAGAAAATATGATCGCACTAGGGATGACACTCGTCGTATAGAAGAGTCGAAAYATTACTATAGAAGAAAGAAACAACAGCGTGCAAATATTGAAGGAACGAGTGATGATAATGTAATTAGAGATTTGCATCTTGATTTTCAACAAGATGAAATCTAACCAAATATGCATACATATTATAGATAATGTTTAGAATTCAAAACATATTGTCTAATATAATTGATTGTAARTTGGAATTWATATTTTGCAAAAAACGGAAATAGATTTTCCTCATAACATTGATGAAATTATTGAAGTCGAAAATGAAGTAGAAKTCCAACCACCTACAAGTGTGTCTGTGTGTGTGTGTGTGTGTGTGTGTGTGTGTGTGTAATACGAGATGAACACTTGTATATTTTAATTAATTTATGATTACTCGTTTAGTTTTTTAATGTCTAATTTAAWTTTTTACATATTTTTATAGAACAATGATTTAAAATTTTTATGTTTACAACATAGAAAATTGAATCTATGTTAATTTCAAGTGTGTTTAAATTTAATCAATTTAATTTATGTTTTTAAATTATATTGAAATTTATGCAGGTGATATCACATTGATGATGAAATGTTATAAAATGTTGATACTAACAAATTTGGTGACAAAAAACCTGACCATGTTATATGATATCGTGTTGAAATGATTTACGATAATTTTTTCAAAAATGAATTAGCAACAACACAAACTCAAATTTTGAGAGGTCTGATAAGGTCCAAAAAGTTAAAAGAAACTGCATCATTATTGGGTACTAAAAAATCGACAAAAAAATAAAAGGTGAAACAAAGAATACTTGAAAATATAACAGATGCATTAAAATCTTTTGGAAAGTCTAGAAAAAAAGATGCTAGTGTTGCACGTAGAGTAATACAAACAAAAATTGTTTCATCTAGCAATATAAAAGATTGTTTGACACAACATATGGCAAAAGTGATGGGAACCTCAAGAAAAACATTGTACAAGTTCATAGAAAATTCCGATTGCAAATAGATTCAATTGTTGAACTTGATTGTTGGAAAGTTATTTGTAGACAAACTTACAAAGATAGACTTGCAGAAAATGTTAAAAATATGGCCTGTGATTATTGGTTGGAAAATTCTCATGTTTCACCAAATGTAAGGGATGTGTTGTGATGAAGAATATCACGAAGTCAATATGAATCTCATGAAAAAAATATATTGGGAATGAAACAAATAAAATTATTCAATAAGTTCAAAGAGAAGCACGGTCAAGTTAAAATGTTCATCAATACATTTGTGCAACAAAAACCATTGTATGTTAAACCGATTATTGTTTGTGACACTTGTTTTCATCATTATCATGTGGGATTTGAGTTATATTACGACACTTTTCTTGATTTGGTAAAACATTTTGGGCAATTTCACCTCCTCCTTCCACAATTTGTGCCTTTATATCCCAAATTATATGTGAAATAGAAGGTGATGAATTATTTTACCAAAAATTTGTGTTGGTGGAAAGAAATGTGATCACTATGGAAATATAGCTTTATTTCAATCCAAGTATCTTATTGATGTGAATGATCAATCCTTGTCCAATATAATAGTAATTGGAAGAGATGTGAATATATCAATGTTACTACTACAAATTATTCAAGTGTTATTTCCAAAAGGATTGATTTGCAAGAGGATAAGATATGTGTGATGGATTTTTTGAAGAAGTTTGAAAAAAAAAATTATAAATACACCAAGCATTTGCATAGAGGTCAATGGAAAGACCTACAATTCAAACAATCTCATGATTTTTTTCCACCTAGGACAATTTTGTCAGTAGTTTATTTTCTAGAGAATCACACATTTGTTGCACAAAGAGAAATACATAGTGAATATTATCATTATGATCAAGTCTCTATACATTTCCACGTTTATATAGACATGCTCAACATAGTGTTGATAACATAGAAAGGAACAATGACAATCGACATGTCATTAAAGAATATCTTGTTTATATAAGTGATGATTGTACACACGATACTCATTTTGTACAACATTGTTTTGATAAATTTTATGATTCCTTGAAAGCCCATGGGATCAAATACAATCAAMATTGGATATGGTTAGATGGATGTTCAGGTCAATTAAAATATTCACAATAATTCTATTGGTTGTTTCATCTGCATAAGAAACAAAACATTGAACATTGTTTTAATTTCTTTGACATTGGTCMTGGGAAAGGAGAGCATGACGGTGCAGGGGCRTGTGTAAAATGAGCACTTCGAAAGTATCAGATGAACCCTTCTATCAATTTATTTGTATCTATTGATCAAGTTATTCAATGGTGTCGAKCATCTCTAAACCATGAACATAATCCATCAAGGGATGTGCGTAGGTGTGTGTATATATGTTGTACACATGAAAGTTTTATTGACACGTGAAAATATGATTCGATCAAGTTCAATATCAAAAATTTATCTCTAACATATAAATTAACATGTTTCATTTACTTCAATAAATTATTCTTGAACTGTGCATGTTTTTTTGGCATATTGGAATCCAATATGTATAAATATTGATCCCATATGAAGCCAATAAAATACATAAGACTTGAAAATTGCATGCAATTAAAACAAAATCCTACCAAAATGTTTTTTCATTTGATAGAAAGAATGAATTTTGTTTTTGTTCAATTTGCATAGAGGACACACAATCCAATGACACTTGTGAAAATGAAACTAGAAAATATGTTAAATCTTGGAAACATACATAAATTAATACAAAGGGGAAAATGTCACTTGAAAGCTTAGATGAGATGGAACCAAATGACACTACAGTGTTAATTGATGGTGATAGAGTTTTCGATCTTGTTAGGGAAGGTACAATGTTACAATTGAACTCAAAAACATTTGTATATGTTAAAACATGGTAGATGCACTATGTAAAATATATTATAATATAACATAGAATTATGCATGTTGATATAACGATTGGATTGTTGGCACATGCCTTTACTTGCAGGAGATGTTACATTTGTTGTGGTTGCACCTGTAGACAATGATGAAAATGTTAAATATTATTTGATGTGGTGCACAGAAAGAACAATGAAGTTATTGGAGGATTATAATGATAATGATTTTATATATGAAAGAGGATCCATCGTACTAAAAGGCTATTTTTTGAAGAAACCCAACAAACTAAAATCCATATTCACTTTCAAGACTATAAGTCGGATGTCATAAGTTGTCAATATAGTCAATTTGTGTGTGCAGTGTGCATAAAGTTAATAGAGGTTCATTTGTGGTCCATTCAAATAAGGTGATATTTGATGAATTGTTGTACTAATTTAGACAATTTTGCACATAAAACGTGATCACAATTGGTTGTCAATTATAAAATATTCAGGTCCCCATATGTCCTTCAGGCCACTTAAGGGATGAGATAACATGATATGGATTTTCCATTCATTCCCTGAAAAACTAGATAGTGCATACATGTCTTACATATAATACATTGTTTTCAATTTTGAATGTACTTATATGCAATTAATTTGAGTTAAAAACGTATCAAAGATATTGTAACTTAGAATTAGAGTTCATATATGTTTTAATCTATGAAATATCATGAAATTGATGTACATTGAACTTGAGAACATTTCCTCGGTATTTGGGTTTTGGATTGATCAATTTGGAATTTTGAGTTCATGTGACATTTTTTATGTGGATTCATAGGCCTATAATAATAATAGAAGTCAAAAAATCAGATTTGTATGACTTTGTTTGGCCTTTCACCATCTAGGTATCTAGAGTTGGATATGATGTCCAATGATGCACGACCTTTTGCTTTGTAATCATACTTCTATCACTTTTGTTAGTTTTTTTATTTGGAGCTCATGTGGGCATTTTCCTTTAATTATTTTTCTTTGAACAAAATATCGTACCATTTATTTGATTCGTTATTTATAGAAGATACCACTAATTTTATTTACACATGGCATGAGTATTTCCATAAAAATAATTTTATCTAATCAATTATTTCACCATGTTTCCCTCTTTAGTTGGATATGTTGGTATCTATTATTAACAATGGATACTATGTATGTTGGTATCTATCTTACATGTATATTAAGGTTGAATGTCATAAATTAGACTTGTCTCACTTACATGTATATTAAGGTTGAATTTGATGAATTAGACTTATATCCCTATTACATGTATATACTAGAGATCCCACCTGCAAAAGAGGCAAAGGAGAAGGAGACTAGGGTGGTAGAGGAGATAAAAACAAGGGAGACCCAACCTGCATAAGAGATAGAAGCATCAATCTGGAAACAAGTGCATGGGATCTCAAGGATATAGGGGACCATCAATGCCATCAAAATTGGTGATACCACTTATACATTTTCATTTACTAGTCTTCAGGGTTTGATAAGATATGAAAGCATTTTTGTGAAGTGACAATGTACTCAAATGTGAGATATGGTTTTTTTTTATCCTAGAATAAAGAATATTTGCATGGGCCCTTCCATCCTCTCATGTGGATATTCTACCAAGTTATAATATTATCATTTATATGCATCTACATGAAATTCCTTGTCATTTGATGAACCCTAGCCTTCCAAAATTTCTTCCATGACCACTTTGGATACTTATTGGCTTCGAGAGGAAATGAGTTCCTATACCCTAACTTAACCATGTACTCACATGAAGAGGTATTGGATCCCCACCTAAGATAGTTATCATCCTCTCAAATATGAATGGAAACCTTGATGGGTTAAGCTATAAAAGCATTTCACTTCTGGATGAGTCTATTCTATAAACCAAAGGATTCTTGTGACAACCACTAAGAGCCCCACCTATCTATTGGAATTGGGATATGATTTTTTATTTTTTTATTTTTATGATAAAGGATATATGTCATTCATTTTTTAAATTTGTTTGTATATGCATATAATTTATGCTAGTCCATATCTAAGTAAGTTATTATAAAAAAGACAAACATAAAAATATATAGCAATGTTTCCCTCCATATTCATCCATTGATTAATCATATGAGTCTATTCATATCAAGTTTAATTAATTAAAAATAAATAAACTCTAGTCTTTCGGCCCTCAATGATAACATTATAGTATTATAAATGGTTGGACTTGGGTCCTTACATGAGAAATGGGCAGGCTCAATAATCCTTCTAGAAACATTTTTCTCTCTTCCCTAAATCACTATTTGATAGATATTTTTTAGAGATGTTTTAAAGGAAAATGGTATACATAATAGATTGGGATAGAGTTGGAGAGCCAATGGATTTCCAATAAGTTTAGGAAATCACGCACATCGCGGCACCTTCATCAAATACAGTGTGTTTGATGGTAATTTTTGTGTACTGCACATGGATTTGAAAGGCCATATGGTAAGCTAATCGAGTCTTAACATTTGTGACATCAAACTTAATAACCTTCGAGCCACACGGGTCTAGAGCTCCTAAATCGGATAGAAAGGTGTTCCTCTGTGAAGGACATGTCTGGAGCACCTCCAAAGCTAACATCGCACAATGGGCTTGACCCAGATCTTCGACAATTGAATATTTCTAGGAAGCTTTGGCATTAGGATTGTGGGTAGATCGTTTTAGTACTCCTTTCGGAATACGAGGTGGAGGTTTTGACTTTTCAATCTACAAGGGTGTTTTTCGAGGAGGAAGAGACTCTGGACCTATAATAGATTGTGAAGATCCGTAATCACGAGATAAAGTAGCTACATCAATATGATACTTGACCATATTGACACATAGATGGCCACCTTCATGTGTCGAGGGGTTTTGACTCCCACTCTATGCATTTTCGGTGTTGGAGGTCCCCAAGGCCATGTGTTGATTATGCGGAAATGAATTTTTCAGCACAGAGGGTGGTTGCGATAAGAGCCTCGAGGATTCCTTGATTTTTGGGCATAGGTGGGTAAGGTGATCATCTTTGCAAATTTTACAAGGAAACTTGAAATTCCATTTTCTTTTTTTCCCTCTCCAGCATTATTATTCAATCTATCATTGTTAGTGTCGTCCTTGTATTTATTATTATTTTTCCCACCCTTACGATTATTACCTCATCCTTTCCTTATATTCCCTCCTCGTTGTTGGTTACCATTTGGGTTGGCTGATGACTTTACAAAATGCACATCTACAGACTGATTGGGAGTGGAGGACGAATTCGAATATTGTCCTGCTACAAGCTGGCTTAGAGACAAATATTTCAATCGGTTTGTCACCAAGTCTATACACTTAGCATTTGTAGAGCCTATGATGCCATCAGCATGAGGCCTAGGATTTTTTCTAGGGTCATAGTTCAAGCACAGTGTGTTGGGAATAATTTATACAACATCCCGGACTGAGCATATATGAGGACAAATTGTTGGGATTTGAAAATAGCTTCTTCCTCAAATGTTACTCTGGATGTAGAAACATCCTTCGAAATATAAGGCAATAAGGACTTAAGGAACCACTCCAACAAAAAATATGGAGGAATGTAGGATTTGATCAACCACTTCCATCTACACCACTCTTGGATATGGTCTAAGATATGCACGGCTTTATCTTATCAAAGGGACGAAAAACTTTCTATGTTGACATCGTAATGAACCAACAAATGGAAGTGGTTGAGAAAGACTAAAACCATCTAATTAAAGTTTTCGTATGTTCCCCCCAATAGCTCAATGTACCACTTCACGAAGACCCCCATGAGGGTGCATTGAAATACCCTCAAATGAATAGAATCGTCATTAAGGGAGTTAGATGAGCACCAAAGATGAAAAGTAGTGACATGATCACTTGAGTCCTCGCCAGTATTGCCTTCTAATTTTGGGTTGTCTGAAGGGATATTGGTGGGTACGGGGGGCCATAATAAATCATGATACATAGGCTCATTCATTAATTTTTTAAAAATTGGCAGATTAAGCGTGGCCAAAAAAGGGAGTCGGGGTTGCGGCATCTGATCCCATGCTCTCGAGAAAGATTGGTGTTGAGGGATTGCAGGCCATCCAGGGTTCTGGTATATTCCATGGCCAAGTCTAGTAGGATAATATCCTCCTCCAAACTGATTCATAAAATGTTGTATGGGAACCATACATGTGGAAGCATAATAATGAGGGTTATATATGTTTCCCCCAGCCGAAGGGGCTTCGGGCTGGGGGTTTCCCATAGTGTGAAACTGAATCCCTCTGGATGGAACTCTAGAGGACAAAGGGGGATTCACCATAATAAATGCATTTGTCAGAATTGACATGGAAGAAGAGGGGGTAAAGGATGGAATATAGGAAGTGACTTATGTGCCCGATTGAGCAGTCCATCCAGGAGCATTGAGTCTAGGATTATGCTCGGAAGAAAGAGGAGGCCAACCTCCAACTATAGGATTTGTTTGGAGAATATGTCCTCCACTAAAGGAGAGAGGAGCATACTGAGGATCCATGCCCCCAAGTATGAAACTAGGATTCACATTAGCCACTGGAATAGAGGATGAGATTTGTGATGTCATGTTGGGAATACTAAAATAAAATGGATTAGAGACCAAAGATATTGACTAAGAATTGTAATCTAACATACCAAAAAGAGATCTAAAAGGGTTCGTTCCTATGGGTTGAGTATAACCGACATGTTGGGTAGCAGTAGAGGCGGGGATATTCGGCACCCCAACCATC
>JASDQU010371004.1:33312-48932 GCA_032191745.1 Picea mariana
ATAGAGCTCTTTCATCTGAAATATTAAGAAGCGAAAAGTTTGCATATCTCCTTGCATAGTTAATCACACAAAGAAATTTTTCATTCATTAGGAAATTTATTTTGGTTCATGTTTTGGAAAAAGAGCTAATTTTGTATGTTCAATTTGGTTTTTGGAAACATTTTCTTGGTATTTTGGCATCGTATTGATCCCAAAAATTGAAAGTTGCATCGTTTTGAGTGATTTCTTGTGTTAAGAAGAATAGAACTCTTCTTCTTCCCATACATAGAATTCATCGAAAGAAAAATTGTATATAATTATTTTGCATTCTATTGGATTTGAGTCTCTCTCACATCATCAGTTTCATCTCCATGAACCTTTTGAGTTAAAAGCCATTTAAAATCAACCACGTGGTAATAAAATCACCTAGAATATTTTTTTTGGTTTTATCTCACCAGCAATAGCACGGGATCAGGGTCTTTGGACTAGGGATGTGAGTAAATTTCCCAAGACTATTAAATAAATTGTAGAGCAATAAAGATCATATAAATCCAGTTTTCGTATAAGCATAGTCGGGAATGCCCTCTCACAGAGGATAAACATGAGTTCATGTGCAGGAGAGTAGTGGAGATTACCCCTCTAAATCTTAACCAATCATAGTCGACAAATTGTATATTGGGGGTTGTTCTTGAGAAACCATTAGCTTCATTTGGTCTCGGTGCTTCGTGAACTCTGAATCTGTTTGGGTTCCTCTAAAGTCCTACCAATCCACTTGTCTTCAATTCTCTTGAAGAGATTCAGACTTTGATATTATTCCCATACGTTCAGTCCCAACTATCAATTGTACCTGCCTGGAAGCTGACTGCGAGTTGGTAACCTTAGTGGACTTTCCTAGGTACCTACATAGGTGACTGTGAGGGGATTTCCAAGGTACATGGGGTAGATTTCATATCACATTCTCAGTACCCTTACAGGGTGATCCTATGAAATAAAGGGTTACTTTCATTGAGAAGGGATATTATGTGGAGTTCAGGGTAATTGTTTCTCACTTCTTCGCTAGCGGCTTGATAAATCATCTTCGGAAGATCCTTAAATCTGTTGTTTCCTAGTCGGTTGCTTTTAGTTTTCAGAGGAGTGTGTTTCTTTTTATTTTATAGTTGGTTGTAGGATCAGAAACTTCAAAGTATATAAGGTATGGAAGCTGACACTCAAGAACCTCGACACAATCTTTCTTACGAAGCAATGAGTGCAGATCACACTTGTAAAACTGAGAGTGACGCTCCTGAAAGTGGCCAACACGTTGAAGAACCAGTCACAACCTTCGTAGAAAGCCTTTAGTCTTACATGAATCTACTTTTTAATGATCCCCTCATCTTACCACTCACTGATCCACCATCTACGAGATATTTTGATTCATTTTCTTCTTACTATTTATTGCCTAGTTCAACCACTACACCATCTTTTGGCATGAACCCACCAATTTTTATTTTTCCTAAAGGACTTGGGAATTCATCCTTTTCCACAAATCTCGTAGTTGATACTGTTGGCGATTCTTATTTACCAAAAACATTGGTGACCCAGGTAATGCAAATTCAACCACTTTCATATTCATCTCCCTTTGCACATGAGTCAGGTCATATCCCTACTTCATTATTTCCACACATGCACACACCAAGTGCCTTACTTGGTCGTTCCATCGGGAGAATGGCCATMRGTAAAKTTGTTCACACAACCATGGTTACACAAGTTACTCAGCCTCCATTTAACACATCACACATTAGTACTCCCTACATTGGAGGTCAACCTTCAATGGGAGGACAACCTTCAACTRGGGGGAAWGCTTCACTTATAGGGAAAATTTTTACTAGGGGGAAACCTACATGGTTGCAACATCAGCAAGCATGGTGGAAATCCACTTATAAAATTCCTTCTATCCCTACTACCATTGGCCTGTATCYCGGACATCCATATCCAGGAGTGTTGAATCCTTTGTGAGCTCAACCCAATCTGGTGGGCATTCCTACGTAAGGAACTATGCTCTATCAATCCATCAACCCCACAATTTTGACGCAATAGTCCCTTCCAGTGCCATACTTGGGGGGACCATCAGGTCAATATCACTATGTAGGAGGTCCATATTCTCCATTATAGTATGTGGGTGGGTAACTAGGAAAACCACCTTACATGGTTGGACAACCCGGGAAACCACCTTATATGGGAGGACCATATAGTTTTTTCATCTCGCCACAACCTGGATATGGTCCTACTTATGTTCCCATGCAATATGGTTATCACCAGTATAAACAACCTAAATGATACCTATCGTTCTTGTCTACATTAGATCTACCAGATATGTCACGCTCAACAAACGATCTCATACTTCATGCACCGTTTTGGCCCGCCATCCCTGCCAAATTATTGTCCGACATTCTAAAATTTGATGAAGAACCTGGGGAAGATCCTAACAATCATGTCATGAATTTCCATTTATGGTTTTATTCCAACTCTTTGATGGATGATTCTATTATCCTTATACTTTTTCAAAGAACACTTACAGGTGCGGCAGCAAAATGGTACAATGAATGTCATGTAACTCCTTTGTCAAATTTAATTCTCTTTCCATGGATTTCTTGACGCATTTTTAGTTTTCTATATGGTATGAGATTAGTACAAAATTTTTTAACTCTCTCCACCAATCCTCTTCCACCCAAATCTCTGACCATATTCATGAGTGGAGATGACAGAGACAATTGATTAAGGCTCCAATTCCAGACCAACTCCTCGCGGATTGGTTTACAAAGTCGCTCTTGCCTCCCATCGCTCGTGATGTTGCTATGGGAAATGTAGTTACTGAGGAGTAGGATATCAGTCATGAGTAGTATTTGGACTTGGTTTAATACCAGTCTAGAAGACTTTACGATATGATAGCTAATACTCCTCATCCATCGAATGATCCATTAAGACCTACTCCTGAACCTAGTTCTATTCCAAACACCACAACTACTTTTGATCCTGCTCAAACCTCAGAGGTGATTGTGGTCCAATCCAGTTCATCTCAGCAAATAGGAGGTAAGAATAAAAAAAGGGTAAATCCAAGAACCTTATAATGAGTAGAATAATCCTAAGATTGTTGATACTCAACTGAAAAATAAGCATAAATATTCTTGTATGATTTGTGAGGAAGACCACTACACAAAATACTTCCCTCATCGTGAGGTTTTCGCTAAATATCTGAAGGGTACATCCCAACTGGTTCAACGGCAACATTTGGTTGCAAAAAATCCTTCCCCTCCACAAGGGGGCAACCCAGGTCATTCCCACCATGGGGATGCTTCCACAAGCACCTATGAGGTGTACATGTTTAATATGGTTAATGTCACAAATCAAGCAAATACTTCTAACACTTCTCCAAGTGATCAGACCCCTTTCCACTCAAATTCGATTACGTTTAATATGGACTTTCTCTAGGACAAACCCTCACACCACCAAGCCTTCAAAATTCAAATTTTGGGTGGTGGAAATAACATCCATCACACTATTTTGGATGAGGGAGCCTCCACCTGTGTCATGTATTTTCCTTGTTGGAAATCCCTTGGTTTTCCTAAACTTACCCCATATCCTATAACCATGAAATCATTTGATGGGCGTGGTTTCCAACCTCATGGACTCTTGCAATATTTCATTATGATGTTTAAGGGTAAGACTGTTTCGATCAACATCAAAGTGGTCGATACAACCCTGGATTATAATTTTTTACTTGGTCGTAGTTGGTTTTATGCGATGATTTTCATCGCATCTTTGGTGTTTCGTATCTTACGATTTCCCCATCAAGTAAAAATTATCATGGTTGACCAACTTGAGTATACAACTCCATATCACCACAATACTATATCGAATAATCTCCATTTTCTAAGAGTAGGAGCAGGTCTTCTTAATTATTTTGTGGCCATAACGGTTATTCACTTTCCCTCTCCCTCCACCCCAAGGGTTACCATGTTAAATATGATTTTGACTCAGCTGCAACAATCCTTAGAATTGTCTTATCCTTTGGGAGTACCTTGTATCCTCAAGCATAGTTATTTTCCTGTTCCAAGCTCATTAAAAAATGAAATGGACACTAACGAGCATAGTTCATTGTCTCTTTCAAGCTCGTTAAAAAATGAAATAGGCCCCCTCCATTAGAATTGAGTCTCATTCTAGATCACGTGTTTGAACCTTCTTTTCCTCCATATCATGAAAATGTTCCCATTAGTAACCAGATGCAAAAATGAGAAAAGAAAAAGATTCTTCGAAGGAAATGATGCTTGGGGGGCAAGTCTTTAGCCTTTGAACATCATGCTAGAGTGAAACTGCTAGCTTCTATCATGCAAGCTAGAGGCAAACCACCTCTAGAGAGACACATTTCTAGGAGTGATCCTCATTAGAGGGTCATCCCCATCATGATGTAGAAACTCTTTCTAGGAACAAGATTATTCTTTGTTCTTGCTCGTGCTCGTTAAAACATGAGAATAGGTTATCGAGTATACTTTTATCTCTTTTTCGGACTCATAAAATATATATGAAAAATGAACTCTTTGGAGTCTCCTTTAATCTCTTTTCAAACTCCCTAAACATGAAAATATTGTTGAGTGATATTTATTCCTTTCACACTCATTAAAAGTTCTAAAGGGCGTCTTTTGAGTGGTATTTTATCTCTTTTTTGGCCTTGTGAGACTAATTATGAAAAAGGAACACTCTAATTAAGCATGATTAGAAGATTTCTCCCCTGTATTATTTTACAATTTTTTTGGGCTTGGGAGACAAAACTTACAAAAAAGTCATCCATGGAGTCGCCTTTAAGTTCTTTTCAAACTCTCTAAATGTGAAAAACCACCGAGTTTA
Organism: Picea mariana; assembly: GCA_032191745.1. Classification (NCBI taxonomy): domain Eukaryota; kingdom Viridiplantae; phylum Streptophyta; class Pinopsida; order Pinales; family Pinaceae; genus Picea; species Picea mariana. The sequence goes on from JASDQU010371004.1 coordinate 38,173, forward strand.
ACTTCTTTGGGCTTGTAAAACTATACATCGAAGGACCTATGTGAGTCCAATCTCTAGGACCCACCTTCTTAGGGTTCGTTAAAAATACTTTGAAAGACTCTTCCGAAGGACGATCTTATACCGAGAACCTATTATCCTCCTCAAGCTCATTAAAAAGAAAGAGGTACTCATCTATCTAGGTGGGGGGGAATTGAAGGAAGTGGGTCAAGTATTTTGGGATCCTTTATAGTAGCTATTTTCACCCTTGAACATGGCACATGTTTGCGTCTCGTCTTACAATTGGGTAATCCGCTTGTCTCTGAGTCATACCGATTCCATGTGTCACCATACTTTTTTTTCCAATCAAAGAGTGATCTTATTATCATAATGTTACATTCTTGGTACTCATCGAGTCAATGTTTCAAATTCAGTTTTCGTGCCTCATCATTTTCAAGGGAAGTTTCACTTCAAACCATCCATATGCAGTATTATCAGTTTCCATTTCATGTGTCATTATATACTCATTCGATTCACCATCTTACATCACTATCCTGTGTCAGTTTCATGTCGATGATGGGGATTACACCAAGGCCATCCTTCGATGAGTCTTTTCCAGTCAACTTCAACACATCATCCAGGAATTAGACTTAGAAACTAGTTAGTACCATGGGACCTGTATGCCTCAATGGCAGGCCTCCTTGCTTCCGACAACAGGTTTACATCATTGACCTCTGACTGAAAATTCCATGAATGTTCGACCTCATCTCATTTATTCACATTCGTTGGAATTTACTAGGGTACCTTGGGAGTCATTGATATTATTGGTGATTTCCCTCACACTTTTTAACGTTTCACCTCAATGATCGGTAATCAAGTGGTTTCTACCATGTTCGACATCAAATAATCTATTCACATGGTTAGATTTGTACAACATTGAGATTGGGACAAAGACCATGGGTTAATCATTCACTTTGTTATCTTCTTTGCCCAGGATGCAAAGGAGATCATTTGAGCATGCTGATATATATATTGTCACATAGATCCACTTTGTATTGATCTGTGGCTATGTTTTGTCATCTCGTAGCTCCACTGTGTATTTTTTGTGGCTGTGATCAGTTCATGTCATGGAGGTATGGATCCACATTGTATCTCTAGTGTCCATATCCTTAGTCAATGTTTTCATGTATTTGCAGTGTATTGGTCAGCGGTCGTGCTTTGAGTCATCTCATATTCTGAGCATAGGTATGCATGCCTCATAAATGGAACATATATTAATATTGTTTGATGATTGTTTGAATCTTATTCCAAGTTCTCCCACTCCAGCACCCTTGCATTGAAGAATTGTAAAGTGTTTCGGCCATCAGTTTCTCTTCTGACCTCACACTTTAGGGGGCATCTGTTACACATCAAAATACCACATTTGTGTTTCACACCCTAATTGTCGCAAGTGATGCAAAGTGACGTATGCACCTTGGTAAGTGTCAAATTCACTGTCACAAGTGTCATATGCACCTTATCAAGTGTCGCATTCATTTTTTTAGGTGTTTCCACCACTTTAAACCATTAAAACTGTTGTTCATGACCCCTAAGTCATATAGCAGGAGGAAACCCATCATGTTTTGATCAAAACACACTTTTTCCTTGAAAATGTTGACCCTTTTTTGAGGATTTATGAAGACCAACGCCCCCTTTTCCATACTTTGGTTTCACACATAATTCCCCCTCTGCCACTATATGGGAGAGTTTATATAGGATCAATGCTCTGTCTCTCACTGGGGGGAATGTTGATGTTGTTGAGAGAAAGGATGGATCGCTCCCACCTTAATCTATGGGCTAGATATTTGAGATTGGGTTAGTCGTGTTCGACTCTCATGCTTGGGCCTCACTTTAGGATCTGATCCAAGCCTCAATGAGCCATATCCTCAACCATACCCCTCATTTTCTCATGGTTTTTGTTTCTCTCAAGCCTATATATTGAGGGCATTCCAAGGTGAAAGGAGGAAGCTTTCATATATCAAAATTATGATATTGGTAGCATCATGCAAGGGCTGGATGAGGAGATTTTGGGGAGGCTACTACAAATGCATCAATATTGGTTTGTAAGTAGTCTCTTTGGGTTCTCATTTTAATATACTTGGCTTATTTCCTTCAATCTTGTGTATTCATGCATGTGCTTGTCTATTGTTCCTTCGATCTTTGTAGATGGATTTGTTTGATCTAATATTGTAGAGTAGGAGTTCTTTTTTTCTCTTTGTTTCCTATTACAGGTATCAAGTTTCACTAAGGAATTTGGAGATCAATCTTGGATTGAAAGCAGCAAGGACAAACTTCAAAACAAGGTGCATCACACTCTTTCTCCTTCTCTCTTTTTGATTGATTGAACTAAATTCAAATGGATGTTAGTTTTCACATGTATATTTCTATCTTGGTATTAGGGGTCTATAATCCAATGGAAAGTTCACCTGTCTATAGGGGAATATTTCTGTATCAAGGATGATGTCTCATAAAATTAGGAGGAGAATTCATTCAAAGAATATTGGAGAATGTCTTTTGATGGCGCATGTTCAAGTTCTAAGAATGGTGTTGGAGTTGTATTTAAGAGCCCTGATAAAATTATACATCCACATGCTATCATTCTATAATTTCCCTACACAAACAATGAAGGAATATGAGGCACTAATCCAAGGGGTGATCTTGGCTTTGGAGATCAAAATTGAACATTTGATTATAACTGGTGATTCTGAGCTAGTTATAAATCATGTTACTCAAAAGTACAAAATCAAGAAAGAAAGGCTAAAAATGTATGCTAAAAGAGTAAATGAGTTCATGGAATCATTTAGTTCACTCAATTTATCTTTCATCCCAAGAGAAAAGAATCAAAAGGAATATTATTTGGCAGTTGTTGCATCATTGTTCAATCCAGACGATTTGCAAGATAATAATACCTTTCAGGTAAAAAGAATTTGCAGGCTCTTTGTTCCTAACAACCAAAAATACCTTCAAGTATTCTAGAATGATGAAGAGTTGAATGAATTTTTTGCCAATTCAGGAGAAGTTGAATAAATCATGCAATCAATTCCAAAAAATTGTATTAACTCTGAATCTTTGTTTTCTCAAAATGATTAGACCAAAAAACTGAAAGAAGAAGAATCTATGTGGAAAATATAGCAAACCCAAAAAATAAATATTGTTACTGAGAGTTCTCCTAAATATGTAAATCTTGGGATCAATTGTACGCCAAAATAAATCGATCAATATATTTCTTTGTTTAAAGAGTGCTTTCATGTTTTTGCATGAAGTTATGATGAGCTTAAAGCATATGATAAAACAATTTTTTAGCATACCATTCCTCTAAAAGAAGGTACAAATGAATTTAAACAAAATTTGGAATCCAAATTTAAAGCCTCTGGTTAAAATAGAACTTGAAAAGTTAAAAAAGGATATGATAATTTTTCCAATTAGACATTCAGAATGGTTATCTAATCCAGTGGTTGTAAGAAAGAAAAACATAGAAATTCGATTGTGTGTCGATTTCGGAGATCTAAATAAAGCAAGCATAAAGGACAACTATCCTTTGCCAAATATGAAAATGTTACTACAACAAGTAATTTGTTCAGCTCTCATGTCTATGCTAGATGGATTTTTAGGTTACAATTAGGTTCTCGTTGCAGAGGAGGATAGACTGAAAACTGCATTCATAACACCATGGGAGACATATGCATATGTTCGAATTCCTTTTGGATTAAAAAATGTTGGAGAAACTTTCCAGAGGGCCATGCATCATGCTTTCCAAGATTTGATTGATAAATTTATTGTTGGCTACTAGGATGATCTTACTGTATATTCCAAAATAAGAGAAAAACACATTGATCTTTTAAGAGAAGCGTTTGAAAGATGTAGAAAATTTGGAATATATTTAAATCCCAAGAAGTGTTTATTTTTTGTTTCTGAAGGAAAACTATTGGGACATATATTTAGCAAGGAATGGATTTATATAGATACTCAAAGAATATCAATGAATTGAATTCACCAACTTCAAAGAAGGGAGTCTAGTCATTTTTCGGTAAAATTAATTATGTGAGAATATTTGTCCTAGATTATGCAACAATAGTAAAACCGACAAATCTGTTGCTAAAAAGGGTTCATAGATTTGAGTGGATTGATGATATTCAAAGGGCCTTCAATAACATCAAACATGCCATCTCAATTGCTTCAGTATTAATAAGTCCATATTTTAATAAAGATTTCATCATATACTCTTTTTCTTTAGAAGAAACTATTTCCTCAATTTTAACACAAAGAAATAGTTTCTTCTGAAGAAATTTTAACACAAAGAAATAACAAAGGAGAAGAACTCCCTATTATCTTCATGAGAAAAACTATGCATGATTACGAATTGAAATATTCAGATATAGAAAAGTAGGCACTTTCATTAGTAAAGGAAATAGCTCACTTGAGGACCTACATTTTATCATCTCATGTCATAACATATGTAGCTTATTCTCCAATAAGAATGCTCCTTAATCAGCAATTAAGAGAAGGAAAATGGGCTAATTGCTTGCAAAAATCTAGGAGTATGTCATTGAGATCAAACCATTGCATGCAATTAAGGGATGGGGACTTTGTAATCATATTGTAGGAAATGATCCATTAGATGGTTGTTTGTAAATTACAACAGGAGGATCAACATCAAATTCTGATTGGTATAAAGATATTATTTTTTATTTAAAATCTAGGAAATTTCCAAATGGAATGTCATCAAAAGAGAGGAAGACTATGAAAATGAAATCAACTCAATATGTACTAGTTGCTCAAGTTTTATTTCAAAGAAACTTTGATGGGATGTTGTTAAGATGTGTGGATGATACAAAAGCTCAAAAATTAATTAAATAATTTCATGAAGAGGTTTGTGGAGGCCATTTCACACCAAAAACTATTTCACATAAGATACTAAGGGTTGGTTATTATTGGCCAAAAATCTTCAAATATTCATATACAGAAATAAGAAAGTGCTTCTCTTGTCAGAAATTTTCAGGGAAGATGAATAGAGTTGCAATGCCTTTACATCCTATATATGTTGAAGAACCCTTTGCATAATGGGGACTTGATGTTGTTGGACCAATAAACCCAAAATAAAGTAAAGACCATATATATATATATATATAGCATTAAAGAAAGTTGATTCAGGCGAACTTATAAAGTTCTTGAAGGATAATATTTTATAAAGATTTGGAGTTCCTGAGAAATTTATCACAGATAATGGATCAATTTTCATTGGATCAAAATTTTCAAAGTTCTGTGGAGAATTTGGCATTTTAATGAGGTAATCATCTAATTAGTATCCTCAAGGAAATGGGTTGGTTGAATCCACAAACAAAAATTTAATTCAAATCCTTAAAAAGACCACTGATAAAAAAAATAGATGAATTGGCATTTAAAACTAACTGATACATTATGGGCGAGTAGGTTGACACCAAAAGACAGTATTGGGACATCTCCATATAATCTGGTGTATGGAAAAGAGGCAATAATTCCAATCAATTTAGAAATAAATGCCTTAGCATATACAGTAAATATTGAGGATTTGGAAGAAGTATAACCATTACATAAAAGGCATAATTAACTCATCAGACTAGATAAACAATGAAATGGGGCATTCCATAAAATGGATCAAAGACAACAAAGTGTCAATAGATATGTTGATCAAAGTACAACAGTGAAAAACTTTCAGAAAGGGGAATTGGTATTACTCTGGAATAAAGATAAAGAAAAGTCCTCCATGCAAACAAAATTTGAGGCATTATGGATTGGGCCTTACATCATTGCAAAATTTTTTGGATATAATTCTTACATTCTCAAAGATATGAAAGGGACGGCACTAATGTTTCCAGTAAATGGGAAACACCTTTAAAAAATTGCTTAATCAAATTTCTTCTTGATTGTACATGATTTGATTTCTTTGTTTTGTATATTCTCATCTTATTGACTCCATTTCCCCAAAATAAGGCATATGGTCTTCATATTCTGGATTCTTAGCAACCCACGGGGGGTTACTATCTTACAATTGGAGCCATTCGTTGACTCTAAAATTCTCTCATAACTTTGTTTTCAATGTACTATACTTAGAAAATTTTCCTCTCCCATAATAATTTTCTTTCCTTCGGCGTGGAAGAATCGCAATAAGATTAACCCATTTTTCATTCTATAAGTATACCTCCATCTGTCGCTCTCCATACTTGGCTTCTTTTTGGAACCACGGAAGCAGATTTTTTATGTTTTCTTTTAAGCAACACGTTTCCTCCGTCCACCAATTTTAATTACTTAGTTTATTTTTAAGAATCCTTTTGTGACTGTGGAATCAGAGATTCTTGTCTTCACCCAAGCCCTTTTCTATTTTCTCTTCATGCATGGTGATTCATACTTAGAAACGTTTTCGAGTTTTTTCATTATAACCGTGGAAGCAGCGATCACATCTTTCAAAATTTTAATACTCATTCTTCTACTCACCGAAAGATTCTTCCCATGTCATGGTAATAAAAGAAACATTTAATTTTTGGCTCGTGTGAAGCTAATATATCAGAATCATTATTAATATAGCGAGTTATTCAATTTTAACTTCATAAATTCGAATTTAATTCATATAACTTCTCCCTCGAAACAAAAGCTTCAATTACCTTAAAAAGTGAAAAGATTATTCCATAACCGCAAGAGTCCTATGCATGCTACGATAATCATAGAAGAATATGGAAAAAGAAAGAGAAATATTTTGTGGCGACACACTAAACACATTTGCACGAGAAAATTCAGAGAATCATTGGTCCAAAGTCTACACGAAATATTCTTCAGAAATGAATGATAATCACATATGGACATCCGGGATATTTCGAGCAGGATGTGTTCCATAAGTATTTGATACAAATGATTTAGTGATATGGTGTACTGATAACTTTGAGAAATACTAGAGGATTATCAAAATGAATGGATTCTTGTCAATTTCTTTGGGGTCGCCTACTTTCAAACATATGCTCAAATTTCCAAATCCAAATGCAATATTTAAAGTCGAGGAAGCTAAGAATTTTATCAAAGATAAAAATGGAGGTAGATATATATTACTACAATGCCTAGAGAACCCCTCAACAATGCTAGAGGATTTATCTCTAATATAGGTTAGTCATATCAAGAAACCCTACAAAGAAATTGTCTGGTTCTTAGCTAGAATTCTCGAGTTGGAATCGACTGCTGATATTCCCAGGTTGGCTCTATATATCTTGTATTACTTTGTTCAAGGAAAAAGGGTTTTTTATTGGTCAATGATTATATCCACAAAAATAACATCTCAATTGTTGAATTTTAATAAAGATAGAAAATTATTATGTCTGGGTATTTGGTTTTCATTATCATTGATAGCCATGAATTTCAAAGTCTCCATCTTTCAAATCAAATTGATCTCATGACAGATACAGTTTATACTTGGTATCTGTATTTATGGAATAAAATATGAATGTACCACTTCTATCAAGTTTATAACTCTTTCCTTTCTATTTTTCAAAATATTAATGTTTGGGGAAAATACTTCAAGATTGTCATTAGAAGCGGCATCATTTTTAAATCAAAGAGGAGAAGTTGAATACAGTGAATATTATAACATTATCAGAATATATTTCTCCCGAGTAGCACCAATTTACCTCCAATTTTATGTATCTGATAAAATGTTCATAATAGAAGTTTGCAGACAGCACATATTCTGGGAAAATTTCTTTGCTCAAAGAAAGAAAAAACAATATATTCAATTACCATGGAAGGTTGGTGAAATTACAGTAAAGAATGCCTCAAATATTGATGAATCTGTTGTTTAATTTTACCCTTATAAGTTAAAGGTGGTTGAATACATGAAAGGGTTTGACCCACAGCAACTTTTTGTGAATCATATAATCTTCAATAGTTTTAGTGTCTGATTTACTAACACATACATATATGAAGAGGAAGAAAATGAAGGAAATAATTCTCAAGAAAAACTAGTTCAAGACCTGGAAACTATTATAAGTAAAAATGAGGCATATAAATAGCATGGAAATGTCATAAGTGAAAGGGGTTATAAATCTCAAAGTGCATCTCAAAAAAGAGGCACACCAAAACGGCATACCCAGAACAGTTTCCAAGATAAATAATAAAAAAATAAAAAAACTTTAATCAATAATTCAGGGGGCAACGATGAGCCTGATCATGGTGAAAATAATATTGATTCAACCGATAAATTACCAGTATTAAAGATAAAAAGGTATAAAAATCAAGAAGAAATAGAGTACATATCTTATGATGATGTCCTTTTGCAAAACATGGACCTTGATGTTGATATATAAAATATTGAAATCCAAGAAGATGAGCGATGAATTCTGCCATGAAAGTAGTTGATTGCCCAAGAAAATATTTTTGATGGGGAAGAATCATTAACCCTACATAATGCATCATTTGATAAGGAGCTAAAAAATTTAGTGTTTCAACATGTAAATTCAAGAGGAAAAAGGGTCAAAGATTCAACAATGGATTTAAGAGGGGTTTCAGCATCCAAACTTTCAAAAATCCATATTGTTATTGGAAATTCCCTAGATATATCAATTGATGATATGGAAGCTCATAATGAAAGATTAAACAACAAAGTCAGGGAATTATAGAATGCTTTGATGCCACCCCCGATCTTTGCAAAACCACTTGTTTTTTTTCAACCTAGGATGAATCCCAATGGCCTACCCAAATCCAGTTCTAAATGGAGAGGAACGCCCAGTCTCATTGTTGCAATGAGGAAATTTGTTGAAGAAAATATCAAAAAGAGGATGTCTCTTTTCTTTGAAGCTTGGGATATTAGTAAAAATATCATGACTTTTGGCTCAAGGTTACACAGTTTCAAAGAATATCTTCAGGTTGATTACAAAAATGATGAATATTTTTATAAGAATGATCTCACTACCTTTATTCTAAAAATCATGAATATGACAGAGTTGAAAAGAAAGGAAGAAAATGTTCCCTCTCAATCTAGGTTAAAACAACATAAATAATGTTGGATTAAGAAAATAAAGACTTTGAAGGAACTGTTGGAAGAATGTAGTGAAGTACTTTCTAAAAAGGAGATGTTATATCAAAAATTGACGGAAATTGATTTCGCTAGGAGCACCGGAGAAGTACAATATCCTCGCCTAATTATAAATTCTACATTTCTTACAAAGGAGTGATTTGAGGAATACGTGGAAATACTCAAGAATTTGTCTGCGGAGAAGTTCAATAGTATAAAAGAATATACTAAATATGAAATTGATAATTGGTTGTTCAGTTATTCAAACAAAAATGAATGTATTGAAACTTCATTACATCAAATATCATTTGATTTAAGGGAGTTAGAAATTAGTTTGTTTGATAATATAAGAATTAAACAAGAGATTAATGTTGCTCCAATGAAGGATTGTATTCAAGAATGGTTAAAACAGGCTTTGTTAAAGATAACCGAAGAGGATCAGTTGGGAACTGTCGAAACGAACCAACCAACCGCAACAAAGGACATCATAAAAGACACGACAAGAAACAAATAATGGGAGAGAGATTACATCACAATAAGGCCATATTGATCACTTATTTTTTTCCTTCTCAGAATTCATCCAGTTGTGTTTATTCTTTCACTAGAAAAAATAGTCGAGTTCTAATAAACTCCTTGTTGTCTTCTTTCCAGATATTCTTGCTTTTACTCTGCTCCAGACTCTTTTCTCTTCTTCATACTTCTTGCGTATATTTTATGGTCCACGGGAGCCCCAATCCCAGTTCATTTATGGACAAACGAATTATAATTTATGAGATTGTAATAGACCATATTATATTTTGAGAAATCCCAGAGAAATATTTCGGGGTCGATTTTGATTGTATTTTGTAACTCTAAGTTTTGAGTATAAGATATTTGAAATCAACTTATCAAATTATCTTTTTTATCTTAATAGTAATACTCTTTCAAAGTTCTCTTGTGTGATTGGACCATTTTCTTTTATTTTGAAGGTGATCAGAAAAATATGAAATTGTGATGGATGTGAGGAAATATTTGTTGTTTTCGTTAATTTATTTTCAGTATGTGTGATGCTTGAGATTCATTTCCCATCTCTCAGAAATTTTCCATTAAATTTACTTGTTTTTTCAATTTAACTTTTCTTGAGCGATAAAGATTTGATTTCTGTCATCTGACATAATTCTATATTATTTGATATAAGATATCCAAAGAAAAACCCTTGAAAGAAAAACAGAGGAGTACCACCTCTATAAAAACGTAGGGGAATATTTATATTCTCATGAGGTTTTGGTTTGGTCTTGACATATTCAAACATCAACAACAAGGAAGATTGTTCTTAAGGAAATAAGAACTTTGGGGAATGTGTATGTTCTAGAAGAAGGCAAAGAAAAACGTTGCATTGTAAAAATGATGAGAGCTTGCTTTGGCACAAAAGACTAGGTCATCTTAATTTTAATCGGCTTGTTAAGATAGGAAGAAAATATGGTGTGAGAGATATTCCTAAGATATTTAAACCTAAGAATATTGTCTGCAATTCATGTTAGTTTGGAAAACAATCAAGAGTTCAATTAAAGTCAAGAGAACACCCCACCTGTAACGTCCCCCAACTACCCTAGGGTCGGGGCATGCTACTAAAAATATCTACTATGTTCAAACTCTAATATATATATATATATATATATATATATATATATATATATATATATATATATATATATATATATATATATATATATAT
>JASDQU010371004.1:54721-65905 GCA_032191745.1 Picea mariana
ACCCTAATACATATGTATTTATGCATTACATGTACATTTAGGCCCATATATTCCCCCCCTTGGGGTCATATCATATACATTTATCCATATATATTCCCCCCTTGGGTCATAACATATATGTTATGACACAAGGGGAGCATATATATGGATAAATGTATATGATATGACCCCAAGGGGGGACATATATGGGACTAAATGTACATCTAATGTGTAAATACATATGTAATAGGGTATGCCTAGTGATAAAGGGGGCGCATGTGCAAGTGTGAATAACTATATATATGAGATCATGTATTCATTAATGAAAGGGGAATTGTGAAGTATGAAAGGTATATGGTTATTTGGAGGGGGTTCCCCTATTATTTTAGGATTTATTGTGTAACTTATATATATTGAAGTTTTATTCCACATTGACATTATGTGCATGGTGTGCACTTCTGTTATTTAATGATATTTTGAGTGTTTGGATCATAACATTTGGTTTCAAAGCTCAAGGTCTTGGGGTTTCGTTGCTGCATCTGAGACACCTTGGAATTTTCTCTATAAATTTTTTCTACGACGTGTCAGAAGGAACCCCTTGGATTATATTTAGTATATAGATCAAGGTACGTGGGGTTCAAATTTCATCTCATGAAGCCTTATAATTTCAGAGATATATCTTGTGTAAGTTCGGGTTCTAGAATCATCCTTAATTTAGTCATCGCAGAATTTTCACTATAAAAATTTTTTGTGATGTTTCAGACCCTGAAACCAGGAGGGTATTCATATAAATTATCAAGGTATTTGTGATAAACATTTCAGCTTCTGGGTCATCATACTTTTGTATATACACCATGTGTAAGATATGGTATCTGACTAATCCTATTGACTAGTCTCAAACAGGTGTTCCAGGTAAAATAAAAATAACTTATTCATAGAGGATCCAAATTGTGTGATCCAAGTTTCATTGAATAGTGGAAAGGCCATAGTACATATGGTACAATTTGCATAATTTTATATCAATTATTGTGCATGAGGCACGTTGTACAAGTTCTCCCTACCAGAAAGGACAAAAATCAGCAAGGTGTGGGGAAGTTATCATAACTTCCACTTGGCACATCCAATCTTGGTTAGACCTCTGGAATTGCAGAGAAGAAATTTCAGAGTGTTTTAGATCACAATTTCATACTAATAAGGGCCGAAATTGCATAGATACATCATAATTGAGATCGTTCAGGAGGACAGACTCCAAATCAGGGTTTCAAAGGTATATTCACTTAAAACTATCATAACTTTTGATTGGAATGTCTGATTGAGATGATTCAAAATCCATTGGAAAGATAACACATAGAAGAGAATATTGGAACAATGATTATAACTATTTGATACATGTATCCTTAATATATGGAGGTTGGAAGTCAAGGATTGGTGTTAGACCTCAATTAAGAATCAATGACAATACCTAACTTTAGTGGAGATGAAGATAAAGATGAAATCAGTCCCAGGGAATGGTTGAGGATGGTAAAGGAATATTGTATGAGGATTGGTATAGGTCCTTGTGGGTTATATTTTTATTTTTCAGGTGAATCTCATAAGTGGTGGAGAAGCCTTGATGAATATACTATACTCCACTCCACATGGGAAGAATTTGAAAAAATATTCTCTGATAAATGGATTAGGGATACAAAAATGGAGGAAATCTATAAAATGAAAGATGAATTAAAAGAATAAAAGGAATTGATTAAGAAGAAAGGTCAAGATATATCTAAGATAATATCCCTTAATGAATCACTCATTAAGGAGGTTAAGAACCTAAAGCAAGAAAGGAATAGCAAAAGCAAGTGGGAAAAAGATGAATCAAGGGAAGAATTGAAAAATAAAGATGAAGAGATATGTAGATTACGAAGCCATAATAAAAACTATTGGATGAGGTTAAGAGATTGAAAGAAGAAAAGAAGAATTGTCAAAATAAAAGAGAAAGAAGAATCTTGGATGAAGAATCTACCAAAAGACTAGAAGATGAAATTTGCATGAAGGTTGAGGAATCCTTAAATACTGATGAGGTAAAATCAGAAATACAAGCCAGAATTGAAGAAGGAAATCAATTTGTTTTAGATGGGATCACATTGTAGCTTCAAAATGATAAAGAAGACAAGATTCAAGAAGGTCAACAGAAGATACTTGAAGAATTTGAACTCCATCTAGAGGATGTACATGCCAAATATGATGGTATTATCTTAGAGTCTAGACTAATCAAAGACCAAGCAAATATGATCGAGGATTCCATTTTCATTGAAAAGAATATAGATGAAATATATGTGCAGAGTGAGGGAATACCATCAAATGTGAAACAGTATCGACACCCTCATTACCAAGAAACATTTCAAGGAAGACAAGAAGGAAAATATCAACATTATGAAGGAAGAAGATGGAATACTTGTCAATATTCATGGAACAAAGCATCACCAAACTACTCTTCAACAAGTTATTATCAGAGACCAACAACGACTACAAATTGGAGAAGCTTCAACAAAAATACATGGAATCAAAGGAAAGAAAAGTATTCAACAACTAGACACCAAGGATTAATACCGAAAAGAATTGATTTTGGATGGATAGATCATCAACAATGGAATGGAGAAAGAAGGAACATAAGAAAATCATATTACTTTGTTTCATCACATTTGAAGCCTTTAAATGCAAAGCTTTGAGGACAAAGGTTTTTGAAGGAGGGTACTATGTTATGACCCAAGGGGGGAATATATATGGATAAATGTATATGATATGACCCCAAGGGGGGGCATATATGGGCCTAAATGTACATGTAATGTGTAAATACATATGTAATAGGGTCGGCCTAGTGATAAAGGGGCCTCATGTGCAAGTGTGAATAGCTATATATAAGAGATCATGTATTCATTAATGAAAGGGGAATTGTGAAGTATGAAAGGTATTTGGTTATTTGGAGGGGGTTACCCTATTCTTTAAGGAGTTATTGTGTAACTTATCTATATTGGAGTTGTGATCCACGTTTAAATTCTGTACATGGTGTGTACTTCTGTTATTTTATGATATTTTGAGCATTTGGATCATAACAGAGACATAGTTAAGCATTGTTATGTTGTAGAATTGATTCTTGAAGACTGTTGATTTTACCCTTGTTTATGAAGTAATGAGATAAATTGAAGTTCATTGAATCTATGTGTGTGATCAAATATTCCCTTATGTAAGTTTCTTTTAAAAGCTACCTTGTTGGTATGGAAAGGGCCCACCGAACCAACCAAGGTAAGCTTCCTTGTATTTATTTGTTAATATAATTCTGGTTTTTTGTGTGTGGATAGAATAATTATGTGTTTTGATCATAGCATCTAACTTTATTTTTGTTATGTTTCAGTAATACAGTTGATAGCATGCAATATAAATGTGTTGTAATTTTGAGTGAGTGAGAATTATGAGTGCAATATAATATTTCTGAGTGCAATGTAGATTTCTAAGTAAATACTTGTTATCCTTGTGCATGTGTATGTAGGAAATCATTTGTTAAACTAAATTCTTTGGTGTTTGTTTCTATTTTTCAAATCTAGGGACAATTAAGATCTTCGTCTCTCACCCTACATGAGCCTATAATGGAGTATCTCACCACACCTAGAGTTTCTTCCATAATTTATTAGGCTACATCTTGAAAATATAGGCATAGTCAAGACCTCCATCTCTCACCCTAAATGCACCTATAATGGAGTGTCTTACTACACCTAGTATTTCTTCTAGGATTGATTGAGATTTATTTTAAGAATGTGTAGAGTGTTAATTGTTGTTAGATTAGTTGCTATAGGAAACAGAGTCAAAGTTCATCTTTCCCTTTCATGAGCCTGTAAATGAAAAGATTCATCACATGAGCAAGAGCTTTAGATCACATGCTTGTTTATGAGTTTTTCTTCTTGATTGTTGAACTATGTGGAGAGTGTTACTTGAAAAGTGTGAAAACATAGTATTGGTTTTAGAGTGTTTTATTATGTAGGCTATACTCATCAGACATAGGAACTTATTTGTTATCAGCACATATAGGGCATCAACTCTATTGATTACGAAACCAGATTGACATATTAAATGATTGCAATATATTGAACATATAATTTCACCAACATTTTGGCGTCATTGTCGGGGAGTTGTAAACGGTAATAGTTAGTATTTGAATTAGATTGATTTTATGGTTTTAAGGATCACCTAAAGGCATAAAGAAGATGGTAAGACGTGAGGGAAGATCCCATGCATCCACTTTAGTGGGGTTTCTCCAAAGTTAGGTTGTCCTCTTACCTTTAGTAGTTAAAGTTTGTGTTATGTTAGTAATAGATATTATTTTTATGCGTAGATGTAGGGATAGAAAAGGTATATTTATTGCATTCAAAATTGCAGAAAATTCAAGAAAACCCCCCAAAGTTACAGAAAAATCAAGAAAACCCCCCATACTAATTCGGATAATTTTTGTGTAGGATAAATTCTCATATGAGAGTGCACAAAAATTAAAACTCTTTCCATCCACACTTAAAGACTCGGCATTAAGGTGGTTTATGATTCTAGGATAGCATACTATCTTATGATGGGATGGTATGAAAGAAAATTTCCTCTAGAAATATCAATATTATTGTAGACCTAAATATGCTAGGAATGATATATTTAAAATGTAGCAGTCTGAGGAGGAGAGTCTAGAAGATTACCTAGAAAGGTTCCTATACAATTATCAAAAGAAAAAACAATTCCCCTTAGACATAGCCACAGTTAGGACCATCTTATTAAAGGGTATAAGGGATGATTGTATCGAGGTATTGAACCTCATGAGTTCTGGGGATGTATATAAGAAGCCATTTGCAAACATTGCAGAGTATTTTAAAATGTACTCTCACCGCCAAGCCAAAACATGGAAAAGTGTAAGGGATCCTATAAGAAGAACTACTAAACCTACTCCAGAAGGTGTTACAAGGATAGAATTAGGGAATCTGCTAGACAACTTCAAAACAAACATCATAAACACAATCAGCATCCAGGTAGACACCATGAAGATCAAAAAGAAACAAGAAGAAGAAAATGCTACTTTAGCAATTTTATGTCCTCAGTGTAGAAAAAGGCATCCTGAAAAAGAATGTCTTATTAATGTCATTGAAATTTGTGGGATTTGTACAGAATACCACCCTACCAATGATTTCCCTTCCTTACCTAGACTAAAATCCATTTTTAAGGGAGGAGAGGAACCTCAAGAAACATCATATCCCCCTAAGAGAGCATGGAGACAACAAATCCTAATATGTTTGTCAATCCTACCACACAATACTCACAACAACAATGGATTTCTCCAATTCCCTACTCTCAATGGACACATCAGCAACCACTAGTCCAACCTTAGCAGCAAGGATGGAGGGGGCCTGCATATGGGAATGTTTTGCACCCACCAACTTTTCATACTTACCCACAATATCCTTCAAATATCTCTCAGTTGTTACCTGGATTTAATCCACCTGCTCTACCTCCACCTTCCCAGCTCCAACAACAACTCATGTTGCCTTTGAACCCAAACCAACAGCAACAAATGTAAGTTGTACCTAATCCAAACCCCCCTCGGCCTACCCCTATTCCTGCACAACCCATCCCTAATCCGAACAATAGACCTACACAAATTGTACAAAATATTGAAGTACATACTTTCCCAACTTATGTGATAACTCCTACTTCACTAAATGAAATTCATTTAAGATCTGGGAAGGTCTTGAATAAACCAAATTCTACAGTGGTTATTCAAGAAGAAGAACAAATATATAACCAACCAAATGAAGAAGAAGACACCCATGTACAAGAGGAAATGCCTTCTTACACTCCTCAACCATCAAAAATACCTCAGAAAACTAATCCTCCACCTTATCTAGAAAGGTTACTTGTGAAGAAACATGAGGTACCTCTAGGACATGATTTAGAAGATGAACTAAGGAAAATATGTGTAAATATTCCCCTACTTCAATCCATCAAAGATATTCCTATCTATGCCAAAATTATAATGGATATTTGTATTAAAAAGCATGTAAGGAAGAGGAAGGAACCTCATGTTATACAAGTGGTTGGACAACTGTCAGAATTTATATCGGAAATTTCATCCAAATATAATGATCCAATAAATCTAGTGGCGAATATATAAATTAATGGTATTTATTTTGTCAAATACACTTATTGACCTAGGAGGGACAATAAATGTTAATGGTTGTTGACACCATGTGAATGTTGCAACTAAATCACTTAAGGCCAATACATACCTTGCTAGAATTGGCAGAAAAATCAGTCATTAGCCCAGTAGGAAGTCTAGATGATGTAACAGTCACCTTGGCCTCCTGAAAGTATCATGTGTTCTTCTTGGTAATTCATTCAAAATCCTCAAAACTTGGACATCCAGTTGTTCTTGTTCGACCTTGGTTGGCCACTACTGATGCATTTATTAGTTATTGGTCTAGGGAGATGACAATTTCTAATGGGAGCCACAGTCAAAAACTTATTATCTTTCCTCCTGCCAAACCAGCCACTAAAGTTCCTTTATGGTTGGAGAATCCCTATGGGGAAGATAATTGTGCTCAACTCTTGTTAACACTTGAGAAAGAAAAGGGAGTTCAAGAACAAACTGAAGAACAGATTTTAAGCCTATTTTTAGCCAATACGGAATGTATTGAGTATCCTCAATCTTTTCCATAATTTACACATATTTTCATACTTGAATTTTAGGAGGTATGGAATCCCTCCACTTCTAAATTGTTCACTATATTAGAAATAAATGAAGAAGAATATCTAGTTGTTCAGATTGTTGAAATCGGTCCTGGAAAATCTATATATATCAATTCTAGCTTGGAATTAGATCAGCAACAAAAATTGATCTAAATGATTCAAGGACAGTATGGTGCTTT
Organism: Picea mariana; assembly: GCA_032191745.1. Taxonomy (NCBI): domain Eukaryota; kingdom Viridiplantae; phylum Streptophyta; class Pinopsida; order Pinales; family Pinaceae; genus Picea; species Picea mariana. The sequence continues at coordinate 61,636 of JASDQU010371004.1, forward strand.
TGCATGGGATTACTCTGACATGAAATGAATTCACTTGGATACCTATATACACCATATTTACACCAATGATAAAATTAGACCTGTTAGGCAGCCCCAAAGAAGAATGAATCTAACCTTAAAAGATATAGTGAAAGAAGAGCTCCAAAAACTCATACATGTCAATTTTATTTACCCTATTTCAGATAGCAAGTGGGTATCCCCATTAGTTATTGTCCCTGAGAAGAATGGAAAATGGAGGATTTGTGTGGAATTTATAGAGATGAACAAGGCTACCTATAGAGATTATTTTCCTTAGGTCTTGGACACCTTGTATGGGAAGAGGTAATTTTATTTCTTGGATGGGTTTAGTGGGTACAAATAGATCCAAATTTCCCCTAAAGATCAGGATAAAACCACATTTACTTTCCCATGGGGTACTTATGTTTATAGGGTTCTTCCCTTTGGTTTTTGTAATGCCCCTTTTACATTTCAGAGCGTTTTCCTAGCCATTTTTTTGTATTTAACCCATGGCTGTGTAGAATTCTATATGGAGGACTTCACAATATATGGGGATGATTTCCAACAAGCATTGGACAATTTGGAGAAAGTATTGATCAAGTGTAGAGAGACTAACATTTCCCTTAGCCATGAAAAAACTAGAATTATGTTGACTTAAGGGATTGTCTTGGGCCATCATATTTCTGGTACCAGAATAAGGGTAGAACCTACCAAAATTGATATTATTTCTCAAATCAAAATCCCTAGCTCACATAAAGAAGTTAGAATCTTCTTAGGGCATGTTGGATATTATAGGAGATTCATTCAAAATTTTACAAATGTAGTTGCCCCACTATTCAAATTTCTAGCAAAAGAGTTTGAATTCCATAGGGATGAACAATGTCAGATTTCTTTTGAAATTTTAAAGAAAAAGATTTCAAGTGCCCTTGTTTTAAGAGGAACAAAATGGTCTCTCCCCTTTCATATATACATTGATGCTTCAGATACAGCTTTGGGAGTTGTTCTAGGACAAAGAGAAAACCAACTTCCTTATGTTATCTACTTTGTCAACAAAAATATATCCCCTACCAAAGTAAATTATAATGTCACTAAAAAGGAATTATTATTAGTAGTCCATGCCATTAATAAATTAAGACACTACATAACAGGGTATGAGGTTTTTCTACACATAGACCACTCAGCCATTAGGTTTTTAATGAATAAACATGTGACAAATGCTAGAGTTACTAGATGGTTGTTACTATTGCAAAATTTCAATATTACTATCATTGACAGACCTGGAAGAGATAATCCCGTTGTTGATTTCCTATCCAGACTTATTCATACAGGTGATAATTCACCAGTGGATGACAATTTTCCATATGAAAATATGTTTGCTATTTCTACTTACATTCCTCAGTATGAAAATGTGGCTAGCTATCTTGTAACAGGAAAATTACCTCAGAATATGTCCCCTTGAGAAAAACAGAGGATTATTCAATTGAGTGCAAATTATATGTGGCATGATGACTGTCTATATCGTATAGGGTCTAATTTGGTGATTAGAAGATGTGTACGGGAGAATGATATGTATGACATCTTCAAATCATTCCATGATGGCCCATGTGGAGGCCATTTTGTTGATAAGAGGATAGCATACAAAATACTACAGTCAGGCTACTATTGGCCAACTATTTTTAAGGATGCAAAGAAGTATGTGGCCAGTTGTGATGATTGTCATAGGATGGGGAAACCAACTGTAAGTGATAAGATGCCTCTAAAATATCAAGTAGTAATTGAACCTTTTGAGAAATGGGCTTCGGAATTTGCAGGACCTATCAACCCCATGTCTCGAAGAAGAAGGTACATATTGGTTTGTACAGATTACGTGACTAAATGGGTAGAGGCTAAAGCTTTGTATTCTGCAAATGAACAATATGTTGTTGATTTTCTATTTGAATATATCTTTACTCGTTTTGTTGATTTTCTATTTGAATATATCTTCACCTTATCACCCCCAAGCAAACGGACAAGTGGAATCAACTAACAAGGTGATAGAGTTTATTCTCACCAAGACAGTTCAGTTACACCATAAAGACCAGATTGATTGGTTTCCTGAGGCCTTATGGGCGTATAGAACAAATTGGAGAAAAACAACAGGCCATACACCTTATCAATTGGTGTAGGGGAAGCAGGTGTTGCTTCCCATAGAATTTCAAGTAAAAGCCTTCAGGACTACTATGAAATTGGGAATGGATTTAGATGAAGATAAAAAACAGAGGATATTGCAGTTGAATGAGATTGATGAAATCAGACAAGATGCTCTTCAGAGGAATAAACTCATTCAAGAACAAAGGACTAAATGGCATTATAAGTACATCAATAAGAAACATTTCCAGCCAGGTGATTGTGCCCTTCTGTATGACAGTAGGTTCAAGAATTTCAAGGGTAAATTGTCCACTCGATGGTTGGGACCCTATGAAGTAGACACAATTTACAACAATGGTTCAGTGAATATAAAATCCATTGATGAAGATCAGACTTCCTTTTTTGTAAATGGGAATCGATTGAAAGTTTATCATAAGCCTCTGTCTAAAGAGGATTTTATCAAACAGGTTCTTCAAAATTCTGAAATGCAATTGGTAAGCAAGAGGAGTTCTCCTCATCTTGATCCACCACTATAAGTTTTGTTGTTTGATTTAATTTAACTTTGTACATATATGTATATAGATGTGTTGTCAAATAGTGATTTTGGTGTTACTAACAAGCGAAAAAGATAATTGTTTTCTCATGTAGATAAAAAATAAGGACATCTTCAAGGTGTAAGTTTATTCCTTTATCCATCCTTGGTAGATTACTCATGGAAAAGGAGCCTAATGGAGTTTTCTTTAAGTTTTTCAAACTCCTTAAAATTGAAAACATCGGCGAGAATTAATTAATCTGGGCTCGATAAAAATCCACAGGACAGTAGGAGCCTTCTTGTTACAGATCTTGTAGCCCAATCATTGGATTTTTTTGCCTCATTTTATGATACTTCTGCTGCAATTTCAACATTCATGTACCAGTGTGTTGTTTGTATTTTTTCCAGCATGATCCTTCAGCAGAACAAATTCACATACAGCATTAATAAGTGCCAACATCTACTCCATATTAACCCTCAGAACATATTTAGATACTGAGAGAATCCTACAAGATTCCAGGTACCTAGTCAAAGCTTCATCTAGTACTGAAGAAAAAAAATAGTCTCTGAGTTAATCCAGTACTGAAGAAAAAATGGTCTTTGTGTTGGTTTGGTACTAAAATTATTTTTTGTGTTGTTCTGGTACTAAAACAATTCTATGTGTTGGTCTGGTACTAAATCAATTCTCTGTGTTGGTTTGGTACTAATCCTATGATCTGGTACTGATGATGGAGTTTTGGTGACATTTTTCTATACTTGATATTTCCCTTATTTGACAAAGTACACTTCAGGTAATGGAGGTATGAGCTCATTGTTTATCCTTTTATTAAGAATCAGATTAATTTTGTGTTAAACATATGGTTATTCTCATATCCCTTTGTTACCTTAAGCTATTAAAATTCTCTATCATTATCTTCTGATGTCCTCATGTTTTCCCATGTTTTTAAAATCATTTACGATGGAGCAATCGTTGATATGAATGGGAAAATGGAAATCATCCCTTGAGCAGTGATCGTCCAGTTTGAAAATATCTTGTCAAAAAAATTTGTTCGTGTGATGTCGAAATTATGATTATGCCACCTTATATAAACTTACGTTATTTCAAACCAATGACGTAGACTACTTCCCAATGGTGAATTTCGGTCACATCGCTCATATTCTCTGTAATCATTACGAAAACTAGTAATAATGGGACGCGGCGTTACATATGGGTATGATCATCACCTTATCCATGGATATGATCCCTCAACATAATTTCTGACTTTTTCCTTACTTCGCCATCATTGCAAATATTTGACCGTTTTCTTCTCGTTTTCATTATAAATTCTCTTCTAGATGGCTTCGTCATCTAGATGAGAATAATTTACACGCTTCATAATATACACCACCACTATGTTCACTCCTACTATCAATTCATCTCGTTACTATGTCTCTGTCACCATGTTCTTGTAATTTTTCTTCCAGTACCAAACCCTCACCTAAATTATGTTGCCTACACTTATTTTGAGACATGTTTTCAAGCCGACATGGGGGTTGACAGGAACAAACTTGTGTTCCATATTTACAGAGAGACGGTGGTGTATCAAGCATACAGAGAGAAAATTTGAAAGGGTC
>JASDQU010371005.1:12951-33014 GCA_032191745.1 Picea mariana
GGCCTTTAGCCCCTTCTTCCCATAGAATGAGGGACAACCCCTTCTTGGGTCAATATACCCTAAAATACCAAGAGATAAGGAAATGGAGGGGAATAATGATGGAAAATGATAAGTATGGTCGGGAACGGTATGATGGCTCATTAAGGGATTTCCTAGGAGCAAACCCATTCCCAAAGAAGACCACTTACTAGGGCACAATGTCAACCACCAAGGTGAAGCAGTGAAAAAGGCATAATGTCCAAGCACATATCATGAAATCTAGAGCAATATAAGATACAACATAATCAAATGGCTTAGGTATTGAAATGATGCTCACCATAACACTGACTTGTACCTCATGGAGCAAGGCCCACTGCCTTCCAGAAGCCAACTGGTGTGGTGGATGCCATCTGTAAAATTGTGACCATCTATGGTGGTGAGTGGGTTTTCCATCTGTGCAAAGGGTACTGCTGGTCATGTAGTCTCTCGACACTCCATATCTGCAACTTGAGGGCCTCGAGAAATCATCTCCTTAGTTATCCACAAAATGGGGATAACAGGCCTCTCCAACCTTTTTTTCCCTGCTGATCTAGAGGCCAATCTCACTTCCCCTTTTCTTATCCTAGCCATGTGCAATGATTCAAGCTTAGATGTGTAATTGTTGATCTTGGATCTTCCCTTCACATTATCCCTCTGTGATTTTTCCATGAGATGGGTAATCAAAATTCCCTCCTACTAAAATTACTTGTTGAGGTTTTGAGAAATAAGAAGAGAAACAAATCGACTAGTTCTTGACTCTCGACTTTACTTGCAAGCCTATGACTGTGTCATCTCTCTTTGTGGTTCTCGATTGAGATCTTGAATACATTGTCGTCCTCATAAGACATTGAATTGATGCTATGATGGCCATCCTATACAACTTCATGGGGGAGATACACTTGTACACGAAGGTGAGTCATATTCTTCTTACGTCCTTTCTCTTTTCTGCTCTACCCAAAGTAGGATCCTTTACCACTTCTTCTAGTTCTCTCCTTTGTTCCAATTTAGGCGTGTTCCATTCCTTACTTTTCCCCCTCATTATAGGCATCCCCATTACTGTTTTTCTTCCTTGGAAAGGCCTAACTTCCTCATTGATCATTTAATGGTTGTCTTGGATGAGCTCCTTCCTTCCTGTCCCATGGGTTCCCCTATAAATATTGTGGAAACCCTTAAACTCTTGGTCTCATGTCCCCCTTTTGTCTCCTCTTATCCTTCATTTTGGATTGATATTGGGTTATTCCCTTAGGTGAAGGCCCCACCTAAAGTGTTATGGTTCCAATAGTGATCAGTTGTCGTTGCTCTCCCTTTCCTTTCCTTCATAAGTAATTGTCTTGGCCAGTTCTTCTAGTAGAATGATGGTTGTATGGATGCTGCAAGGGACCTTGATACCATTGCCCCTCTTCTTTCCCTTGACGATGGATTTGAATTGGGTTATTCCTTCATGTGAGAGTCCTCTTGTTGTCACCCTTTGCGTTGTTATCACACGATTTGTAGCTAGGGAAAAGTCCAACCCAAACAACAAATGTGTGACACCACTGGGGACACTATCACTGTCACCTCAATAGATGCCCCCATCGTTTTAGTGATGGACAAGTCCAGCATAAGGGAGGCTTCCTTGGTGACCTCAAGGGGTTGAAGGGGAGCAAGCATGATAGTGGAAAGAAGCCCCTATATTGGTCACTTGAACAAGGTGGCTAAGGCTTCTTGAAAARAGGCTTGGGCAAGAAATGATGAAGGCTTGAAGAATACCTGCAAAACACACATTTGGACACAAAACCCAAATCCAAATACCATAAGATAAGCCAMTAACCACTAAGGACTTAACAAGCTATGMTTKCTGTCCTGAAAACATAGTAGAAAGTGATGTTATAACAACAATGAATAAATTGTAACAGCTGCGAGAAAACACCATCAAAAGTTGCATTAAATGATATGGATTGAAAACCAACAACTAGTAGATGATGATTAAGCCTTTAAAAAATTGTTTTGACAGTTAGATTGGTTGTTACACAAGTGTTATCAACAACAAATAAATTGTAACAACAGCGATATTTAACCATTGAAATCAGCAAATGAATGGCTCAAAAATGGTGCTCTCGACAAGCACTTTCAGATCCAATACTTAAAAAAACTTTTCCATGGTTAAATTGAGATATAGATGAAAGATAGCAACAAAATTAGCAGCCCTAATGGTTGTAGCTTAAAGTTTATTACAACAGATTAATTACTTGACAAAACAAAACGTCCTTGAAGTAGAAGAGAGCCTAAAGCATGTAGAATCTGAAACCAACTTAATTAATTTCAATCCCTCAATTTTCACGTTTATCAATGCAACAATTTACATTCTCTGGTGTGATTAGTGCCTTGTTATGGGGCGAATGGAGTCTCTTTCTTGAAGAATAGGTTAAGAAAAAAAGAAGAGAATATGATTCTTTGAGAGTTAAAGCCTTATAAAACCCAACAAACCTATCTCCTTCCAAATTGTTTAGCCTAGAAATCAAGATGAACTAGGCTTTGCAAATCTTCTAGGGTTGTAAGCCCTCTTACTTCCTAGAGAGATGAACCCTAGCCAAGCCATGCAATAAGGGTGTAAACCCTCTTACTCCTTGTGGCAAGCCTTGTAGCCCTTCAATGGAAAAGAACAATAAATTCTGGTGGAGAGTGTAAGCCCTTCTACTCCTCCTAGGGTTTAAGATATTTTTCTTGAATTTAAACAAGCAAGATAACAATAGATTGCAGAAATTAATCACCAAGTCCCAGAGAAATCATGCAAGAAACCTTTACTACCAAGAATCATCCAACGATTTGCTAAGAGAGATCATCAAGAGAAATCGCTAGTATTTCTAAGCTCCAAAAACGAGACTTTGCATCCATTGCACAAGAAAAAAGAGAGGCTGAAATTGCAATCCAAAGAGTATTTTTATCAAGTGATATTATGTTCAAATGAAAATGACTTGCCTCTATTTATATGAGGAAAACCTAAGTCATGTTTGTCCACAATTGTCCACATTTACATTAAAACCCTAATTTTAGGTCATAACCAAAAGTTACAATGCTTAATTAGCAAATCGATTTGCTTTTCTTGCCCACATAGGCTACAAAATGATAAAAAATAGAAAAATGATGGCATGTAAGCCCATAAAGATCCTCTCCAAGGTGGCATGTGTAAAAGTAAGCCTCCAAAGGCTAGGACATCAAGCTAGGAAGGTKCCACGTCATCCCCAAGTCAAGCAATAATGTGGGGTCTCAAACCCACAACACCACCAAGTACACCAAATGTGCCAAACATCCTCCCAAAAGTGTGACGTCGAGCTCCCCAAGAGGGACTTTTGTTATGCACCTGACTATAWWATTTTGAGAAGAAAAYAGGAATATCATTGAAATTACCAATGGAACAATAGAATATAGAGAATATCACGCCAAAAACGATAYCTTTATTGAAATGGGAGCAATTTTCATTTGTMTCTTCGAGGGGACAACCTCCAACAGAGTATAGCTCTATTACAATAATACTCGATACATCCTTTCCAATACCTCCTACTCTTATTTATACTAATTCTATCTTATAAGGAACCTTCTAGAGGAAGATCTTTTTAGAAGTTGAAGCTTCTATTAGGTCTTTTTACATTGTCTTATTCTCATTTATTTAATAGGCCTTATTAACTAATGTCGACCTTTATTACATAAAAAATATATCATACTAACTAATGACCCACTAAGAGTGGTTGGGATCGGATCCTAACATGCCCTCCCTCTTTAAAAGGGGCCTTGTCCTCAAGGTTGAATATGCGGAAATTGTTGTAGTATGGTCGATGGTTCCCAAGTCGCATCCTCTGGCGATTTGCCATTCCACTTGATCAACACTTCTTTGGTAGTTTTTCCATGCAAGCAACGCTCACACACATTGAGGATTGATTCTGGTTGGAGCCAAAGAGAGCCTTCTTCATCTAATTCAGGCAGGATGGTTTGAACCCTGCAACTCTGCCCCACCACTTTCTTCAGACAGAAAACATGGAACACTGGATGGATTTTGGAGGTAGTCAGAAGTTCCAGTTTGTAGGCCATAGAACCGATACGCTGGATTATCAGATAAGGGCCATCAAATTTGGGTTCCAACTTGTGGTGTCCCTGTGCTTTGAGTGATGATTTTGTAGATGGCCTATTTTGTAAACATAACTATTTGGTCATGACTCATGTTATTGTTTACAGTTGTTGGATATCTGATTTCATTTCATAAGTTTATGGTCTACTTTCTATTATATCAATATGGCTTAAAAAATCATATGTTGGTTTGTAAGTTTTTAACTGCTAGAATCTAGATGGTTGATGCTCGAATGATTAATAATTGATGTACTATGGATGCCATTTCTATCTATATTGATGTACACATATGCATGTTTTCATATATTTGCAACTAGTTTGTCTTGATGCATGTTTTTGTGAATATAAACGCAATATATATATATATATAAAACAAATTCTTTTGGGACGCTTTGCTTCCGAGGATTTTTGGAAAATGACACTTCTGACACTCCCGCTTCCTAAAACGCTCTTGTGTTGTGCAACATTGACTGACGCACCTAATAGGTTCTTTTGATGGTGCTCCCATACCTTAAGTTGCCAAATTAGATAAATTCTTGATCTTGTCCAAAGTTTGAAGGGGATACCCAATGAGAGTTGTTCATTTGGATTTTGTGTTAATAGATGGCTTACTTTACATGATTCTAAGGACTATTGCCCCTTGTTATTGTTCGTTTTACTGGATTTCATGGTTTTGACTGACTTGGGTGCACCTGACATGGTTTTGGAGGACGTCCCTGTGATTTCAACCAGGATGTTGTGCACTTTATGTAGGACATAGCACGTGTGATATAGAGTGTTGGCAAACTTGATGACTTGGCCCTCTCCGATACAAGCTCTCTCACCTCTCGGACCTTGGATGATGGACATATGATCATTTACCTTGCATATATAGTCATGTTGGTGCATTGATGGGCAAGAAACTCACACCTTGGGCATTATACCCCAGAGGCTTTTAGGAATTGGATGAAGGATGTTGCACTAGCAAGTGATTGTATACCATGTAGAGATGAGATGCACCTTCATTCCACCTTGGACATTGGTCTTTTCACCTTGGGCGTTGAGCATATGGATGATGACGTCATGGATTGGGCTGTGCTTGCCATTGGGGCACCAGTTTGATGAGTTGGGGTTTTGATGACGGGACGTGACCTTTGACAGGGAGAGGTCATATTCCACCATACTTGGCACCTTGATGATGAGACGTGGCCTTTGGAGGGATCTTACACTTTCTTGGAGCATGATGTCACCCACACGTGTGACTTTGGAGGGCTTATTTTGATGTTTTAGCATGATTTATTATTGTTAGAGGCTACTTGAGGGTTCTTCTGCACTTGTGTCATGGATTCATGGTTTATTTAGACATTATTGTGGAATAATGCGCTTGGTTACCTCATATATATAGAGGAAGCGCTCATTGTATGAAATCATAACTCACTCTCTTGTGAGACAACACTTATATTGCTCTACTCTTCTATTTTTCGATCTAGTCTACTTGTGTGCACCTTTGGAGTAGTAACGATCTTGTGGATGTATTCTCTTATTTTAGATGGATGATTGTTGAGATAGGGTTTCTCTTGCATAGCAACTTGAGTGGGTAAGTCTTCTTCATCAAGTTTAAGTATTTATTCATGGTATATTGTTGTAATGCTATATTGTTGTTGCATGTTACCTTGTTCTTGTTGAAACCCTATGAGGGATCATAAGTCTTTGTCCCCCTCCCCATCTTCATCTCTCTTAAATTGGTTGAAAAAACCATGTTCAAGGGATCATAAGTCTTTGTCCCCTTAGGGTTAGTCTTTAGCTACTTCAAGATCCTAAGGTCCATAAGTCTTTGCACCTTAGAGTTTTGATTTAGATCACTTGGATCAAGAACTAGGCATCTTAGAAGAAGGAAAATGACACGTAAGGTCCATAAGTCTTTGCACCTTAGAATTCGTTTTCTTGCAAGGTTTGATCCTAAGCCCATGAGTCTACGACCTTACGATTTCAAACCTTCACTCTTCTTGTCTACCTAAATCCATATTTAAGGTGTGACTTGACTCCATTGCCCAAAGAGATAAAATGACACCAATCTTAAGCTCACAAGGTGGTACAAAACATAAACCTTTCACCTCTCTCTTAAAGAAACCTAGTAGTTGGATATCCAACTACTCTTCCAACCTAGATCCAGTCCAATGCTTGGAAAACTTGATAATTTTATTGTTGTTGTTGTAAATTGTTTGCTACAGCCATTAGGTGCGTATAAACTGCTGATAATTCACTTAATACGGTGGTCTAAGAAAAGGATAAACTCATTGTTGGATAGTTGAATATTATTCCACTTGCTAAGTGTTATATTTTGAGACTTTATTGGAAATTTTTTCTTCTTGTTGTTACAAATGTTCATTTCTGGTATAAACTGTTAGATATTGCAGAAAATTATTGCAGCAACCCTATTTCCATTGATAGCTAGTGTATGGGATCATTTCTTGCTTTTATAGAATTGATAATTTTTGAAATATATCTCATATGTTCAATCAATCAATTCTCTTGTCTCGTTTCAACCTTTCCCTTAAACCTAGCTTGTCATTTCAAGTGACCAAGATAGGGGGCCATAAACTTGTCTTCAACTTGCTATAGGATCCCTTGAGGTCACAAGGGAAGCCTCCCTTGTGTTGGATCTTCATCCATCACTAAAACAAGGGAACTACTTGTCTAGGTGACAGTGACAAATATTTCCAATTGTTACACAAGTTTGGTGTCTCGTGGAAGGATTTGCACAAGTACAAATACTATGGTAACAGACCCAAGCAAGAGGATTTTTTAGGTACTAGTACTAGTGTGACCCCCTCTTAGGGTATGGGGAAGGTATTCCTCTATGGCCTCAAAGTAGGGTGTTGGTGGTGGTGGCTCTTTTGTGGTTATTGGTGCCAGGGGAGGTGGTGCCTTGGGTGGTGGTGTAGGCTCAGAAGCAGGTGGCTCTATGCTTGATGGTTTTGGGGGTGGAGTAGGTGGTTCTAGCACTGGTAGTTTAGGTTCAAGTGTAGGTGGTTCATTCGATGGATCTAGTGCTCGCCGAAAGTCTTAATAGTCATGGGATGTATCCTTCAGTTCCCAATTCTTCATTGGTGGTGGGGCAACTTGTATGCCTCAGATTGTAGAACCTACGAGTATGGGTGTTGAGTTTTGCTATATGAGATAATATTGTATGTGAATATGTTATTACAATGACGAGTGTTCCATATATATAGAACATATGGTGACCATCCATGAAAGGATGTGTCTCTTGGATAATAAATAACTACATATTTATTATATATATATTTACACTTTGTATTATAAATATCATGTGATATATATATATATATATATATATATATGGAAGAATGTCTTTTCGATGTTGTTCAAACATCAACACTCCCTCTCAACGAGGGAGACAATCTGCACCTCAAGCACCTCGAGTCCATAAGATTGCGTTTGGGCCATTCTCCTCAGTCAAATCAAGATTACCACTCTGGAGAATGTTTGCTCGATGCTTCTGACTTCAACACTCCTTCTCAGCTAGGGAGACATTCTACATCACGCCATTATTCTTGATTTAGAACTCTGAGGCCAACTCCCTCTTACACTTGTTAATGAGCCTTTGATGTAATCATCTCCAGCATGCACCAATTTGATGTATACTTCTCACACATAGCACCCAGTTGATGTATGCTTCTCCCACATAGCACCTCGGGTCTCCAACGGTCCTTTTCAAGTCACATGATCAAGGATAGAGACCATACCTGGGTCATTATTCTTATTCAAGTCAGCATGGCCATCTGAGAAGAATGCTCGATGCTAATACACGAAGAACATCAACACCCTGGGCCATTCACCGCTAGCCAAATCAGCATGGCTAATCCTGTGAGTGAATGTATCATTCTACTCATCCAAGTCAACATGGCCCCTCTGGGAGGATGTCTTCCCGATGCTAATACATGGAGAACATCAACGCCCAGGGCCATTCACCACTAGCCAAATCAGCATGGCTAATTTTGTGAGTGAATGTATCATTCTGCTCAGTCAAATCAGCATGACCCCTCTGGGAGAATGTTTGCCCGATGCAGCCACCTGGAGAAACATCAACACCTCGATTCTTTTCCACTCCTTGTCAAATCAACATGACTAATGAAAAAGACTACGCATGGGCTATCATCACTAGCCAAATCAGCATGGCTAATCCTATGAGTGAATGTATCATTCTCCTTAGTCAAATCAGCATGACCCCTCTGGGAGAATGTATGCTCGATGCTACTCATCTATGGATGTGTACTAGAGTTTCATAGCTCCCTTATGTATCATGTCTCTGAATCAAGGTCAAAAGGTCCTCATCCTAGTCCTTATGATTGGAATCCTTCACTGAAACAAGGGAGTCCTCTCCAAAGGGACTCATATCTCCTCAAGGTCTAGCCTCATGTCTGTTAGTCCTGGAAGATGTCTCTGCCATATGAATCTGAATTTGAAAAGGAATCCTTTCTGAATGAAAGTATTTAAGGAACTGACTCTCTCTTAGATCAGGCCCACTATGAGTCTGCATGCTCCCTCTAAAGCTTGACTCCCTCTGAGGCTATATAGTCTTCGGAGTCATCTGCTCCCTCTGCATGTTTTGACCTCCTATTCTTCTTCATTACATGGATGTGCACAACTCTATGTCTGGATATACTTGCTTCATGTTTCTTCTTGCGACCGTCATTATGGCTCCTTCTAAGAGCTATTACCTTTGACCTACCCGGAACAAGAAAAAAGAACAACAAAAAGCATCTCCTAGAGGAGATCAATTTATCTTGTGCACAAGTGCATTATCAATATGAGTATTTACTCAATGGTAGTCATACCAACAATAATCAAGTGTTACTAGCAATAACAATGACGATAAAGATTGCTACTCTGGTTACAACACATACTTAAATTGAAGCAATATAAGGAAATATTAACATGTAAATTGAAGCAATATAAGGAAATATTCAATATGTAAACTTGCTTGGAAGCACTACTAGCTAAAGAACATACTCATCATCCTGCTCTTCAACATCTGCTACATGTGCATGGCACTTCTTCTTTCCCTTTTCATATTTAAGAGGACATTGTCTGGCATAATGTCCCATCTCCTGGTAGTTGTAGCATCTGATATTTGATACATCCTTCCCGTACCATGGTTTCTTAGGCTTCTTCGGGTTGCCTTCTTCCCTTTCCTTTCTCTTCTTTACTTGGGCAACAAGTGCTTGATTTTCATCATCATTGGTTTTCAATGATTTTGATATCAACCTGGATTCCTCTTGGGTGCAGTCAACCCATAGTTTGTTGAATTTGGAAAGTTTTATTCTGGCACAAATCCCTTGAACAAATAGATCCCAAGAGGAGGGAAATCCATTAATTGTAGTAGTCATGAGTTCAACGTCTTCTACTAGATCTCTAATGGCTTCTAACTGGTCTTTGATCTAGGAGATCCGCATTAAATAGTTGGATAGTGTTTCTGAATTGTTCATGGTCATGTTTCTGAGTTGATGTCGTAGAGTAAGCTTTCGACTGGTATTCTTACTTTCATAAAGTCCTTTATTGAGTCTGTCAAGATCCTCTAGGCCTTGACCTCATTCTTCTTAAACTTTTCTTTGGCATCTTCTTCTTCTGGTTCTGGAAGCATCTGCTTGATGTGATCCAACAGATCATTCTATTATAGAATGAGAAGAACTCTGTGCTTCCAGGATCTAAAGTTATCTGCTCCATCTAATCTATCTTCAACTCTCATGCTGGTTGTCATTTTTCACTGGAAGAAACCCTAGCTTTGAAAAACCTTAATTTATCAAAACTTCACCAAACGTCCTAGGGATAGTGCTCAACAAGTTTAACAAAGTATTGGAGCTGCAAGGTGCCGCTATAGAGATCTGCCTTCCAGTGGTCAAATTGTTCTAAAGGTAACCAACTCTAATACCATGTTGAGTTTTCTATATGAGATAATATTGTATGTGAATATGTTATTACAATGATGAGTGTTCCATATATATAGAAAATATGGTGACCATCCATGAAAGGATGCGTCCCTTGGATAATAAATAACATCATATATATATATATATATATATATATATATATATATATATATATATATATATATATATATATATATATATATTTATACTTTGTATTATAAATATCATGTCATATAAATATATGGAAGAATGTCTTCCCGATGTTGTTCAAACATCAACAATGGGTCCTTTAGTCCATCTAGGGTCCAACAACTTGGAGATTGAACAAGGTTTGAAGGTTAAGTCTAACAAGTGGAATGGGATTACTTCCCCCACTCATGTGGAAAAATCAATTAGTGCTTCAAGTCCTCAACAACACACAAAATCCTACAAGGATGTGATGATTCACTCACTTTATCATTGGATTCCTAAGGGTTTTGAGATTGCCAATCGATACAATAGTTTTGGACTTCATCTTCAATTGGATGAAGTTCTCCCTATTCTCTTGGAGTATGCGATGGATAACAAATCCTAGTTGCAGGTAGTTTGTTAGAGGTGTTTTGCAGTCTTTCCAACTAGATGTGGTCTTCCTACAAGAGGTCAAGTCAGTTGGATTGAGCTTTAGAACTAGGTGAACTATTGTTGGAATGGCCTTTTTTTTGTTACAGATCATTTCCAGGGGAGTGGACGGGTGGTGGTCTCCATTACTTAGTCTTTGTAGAGCTTCATGATTACTTCTAGGACGAACCTAAAGGATAGGTGTGTTTGGGTTACTCTTCTAATTTAGGATCAGGTACTCAATTTTTGTGCAGTGTATGCCCCTAACCTTAGTATTGAGCAGGGTTGCCTTTGGGATTGGATGGCTTCCTCTCTTCAAACTTTTGAGTGAATTGTCGGAGGGGATTTGAACATGGTGGAGTGGGATGGGAATTGATGTGTAGGTAGGGGTTCAGTGGTCGGTTGTTTTGAGAAGCAGGCTTGGTGATAGAGCAAGGATGCTCTTCAGGATTGTGACCCTAACTAGAAACCTAGCTAGAAACAAAAGGGTCTTGACAATGGGGGTTGGTTCACCTAGACCAATTATAGGCAAGGGCAAGAGTTCAAGATTTGTTGGATCTTTTTTATAGCCCTCAAGAGGAGATTGTCTTTTTTGGTAAGTTTCACCTAGTGGATGACTTGATGGGTGTGACTGGATCAAATCACTTCTTGATTCAAACCGTGATCTCTCTAGGGATCTCAACTAATGCAACAATGTCTTCAATGTTCAAAGTAAATGTTTCACATTTAGAGTCAGAGGATTTTTGAGTCGTTCTTCAGCAAGTTGGAACCTTTCTCAGTGGCCACAAGGCACGCAAGTGTGGATCCTTTCACGGGAGGTTGATATATGCCATACTGTTAAGTCCATGGGAGGGTGAGGCAAGATGATGGGTTGTAGGTGGAGGAAGAAGTTGTGGGTGGATCGGTAAGGTTGGAGGAAGTTTACATCTTTATCAAAGAGGACATTCACAATGTCACTCTTCAAAAGAAGGCTATGGAATTGGAGATGGTAGTGAGGCGTGGTGAGGAGTACATTGTTAGGGGTGCTAGGGTTTGTTCTCATACCCAGTGGATTAAGGAGGGGGATGAGGGGTCCAAGATTTATTTTGACTTCTTTAAGCAAAAGGTGGTGGTGGATAGGGTGCTTGGTCTTCCCCAGGTAGATGGTTGTAATGTCCCCACTTTGGGACATCATTGTATTATAGAGTGTTATGATGCCCAAAGTGGCCAGATGGAGGTCATAGCGAGTACATGGGCTATTGAAGGGTATTTTGGGGTCCGGCTTGCATCGCTCATCTTATTTCATCATCATGATCCATTTCGCACAACTTGTCTTTGGTTCCATTGCATTCCGACGATTTCCATGATTTTGAGTTATTTTGGGCTATAGGTTAATTAAATTCACTAAGGAGGTCATATTGGGCATAATACTTGGAGGAACCTCTTAGTGTAATAGCTCATTGGAATCGGGAGGAACAACACTACAGGATAGGATGATGAGAAGTGATTTTCAGTGGCCAGGGAAGCCACAAGGAGAGATAAGGTACTTTTCAAAGGTAAAAAGGTTAATTAATTAATTAAAGTGATTTAATTAATTAATTAATAATTAAATAAAGTAAAAGTCACTTTGGAGAGACAAGGTGAGCAGGGAGGATAAAAGAGAGACATTGGCCTCTATTCTAGGATTCAGGTTGTTTATCATTTTGATATTTGGCTTCTTGCTAGTGAGCCCATGCACTTGGGGGTTTTGAGGATTTGATTTAACAAACCCTAGAGATCAGCTTGGTGGTGAAATATCCCACCCAACCTGGTCCAAGATTGGTCACGAAGGTGAAAGATTCCTCCCTCACCATTCTACATCAGATCTACTCAGCTTCAGGAGGTTTTCTACATCAGTTATAGGTTCAGAGAGAGTTTGGGCACAGCTTTAGGGGATTTCTAGCAGGAGGGTGCACCATCTTGAGGAGATTAGCTTGATCTAGGCGGAGAAGGATTTTGAGGAAAAGGACTTCTAGGTATTCTTGGTAGGGCCTAGGGTGCCTTTCCTATCCCTTTCCGCAGGAGGTTTCTCTATCATATAATTTATTGGAGCTCAGCACAGGTTCAGAGAGAGGAGGGTGCACCACAGATTGAGGATCTAGTCATTTGGTTGGTCAGATCTTCCTCATTCATCCCGATACTTTACCAGAGGTTTTCCAATGGGTTGATCTACATTTTGGCACCCTTCTCAGGGGGTTTGGCAACTTATTCCTTGAAGGCCGAATTATTGGGGTTTCAGTCATCCAGGAGAGTGCAAGTCAAATAGAGGATTGTTTATTTGGAGGGTCATATCTTCATCATTTGGCCTGAGACTTCACCAGTGGTTTAGCCTTGGCCTGATCTACACTTCCAGCCATTTTCAGAGTGTTTGGAGGCTTTTAGCAGCTAGGCCGAATTGTTGGGTGTATTCATCTTTCCAGCAGGGCGCAACTTATCCTGTTTTGGGTTTAGCACTTCAGAGGGCAAGGATATCAACTTGTTATTCATCTATTGCAGTCATGTGGCCTTTGGAGGCTTGTAGCTTCTCTTCTTGATATTGCTTAGGGATCATCTTCATTTTTCTATAGCTCTTAGCTATATTGTACCAGATCTGCAGATCCATTGTATTAGGGTCTTCTTCCATTATGAATAATATCAGATCTGAGGTATTTTTGGTTATTCCATGTGTTGTTGATCTTGAATCTTGTTGAGGTATGTTCCATTGCTACATCTATTTGATTATTGCTGCAAACACACATAACAACCATCATTATAAACCCTAGTGCAACCTAAAAAACCAAATCAGCAAAGTGTTTGACGAAATGCAACAACCAGAAAATGTATAAAAATTCATGAAAAACGCAATGTTCTTGGCACCTTGGCTTGGGAACATTACAGTGGTATAAGAGCGTTGATCCTCCTAGCTAGTGGGGATTAGCACATGCATCCAGAGCTTAGACCCTTGCCAGTTTGAGGGGTCTTCCATAGGGGGAAATGGATAGACATGAGTTGGAGTTAACCCTGCGTGAGTTGATAGCCAACATACAACATACTGGAGCACTATTGAAACAAATGGGAGAAAGAGAATCACTACCAACTAGTAGGTGGAAGGAAGAAAAGAGCATTCCTACACCCATTAGGAGCAGGCAACTTTGCTACAGCTGCAAAGTGCCTTGGGAACCAGATCATAAATGTAGGGGTAGAGGTAAGAGACACATTATTGAGGTGCACTATGAGAGTGAGGATGAGGGGGTGTATGAGGATGCAGTGATAGATGCTTATTTGGAGAAATCCGATGACGCTAGTGACTCTTGCACACTTGTAGAAGCTAGTGACTCTTGCACACTTGGGGAGGATAGTGACCTTTATGCATTGGAGGGACAGGCTGATAGCACCTGTGCTTTAACAGTCATATCACATAGTGTTGATGACCTTACACTTCAGTAGAGTGGTGACACTAGTGGGGATTCACATGTGTTAGCACCTAGACTTAATAAGCTTCCTATGATGACCGTGACACATTTGTCGTCCTTTCAGACGCCCATGATAGCCACGACACATGAGGATACCAGTGGCATTTCAGATATGATAGAGGAGCAGTGTGTGAGGGATGCACACCAGGGACATATGGATCCACAGACTCTGGAGGAGAGACATTACCTGTAGATAGTTGATCTTACACATACATATTAGTATGAGGGGAGTGAGTCACTTCTTTTGGAGACTCCATTGTTTGATCAGGTTGCAGAGACTGACAGTTTTACGGGACCCTTACTTCCAGGACCGATCGACAGTGATGAGGATGCACTCCTTACTGATCGAGATGGCCATAGCACATGTCTGGACACATTTGTATGGGATCCAGACACAGATGATAGTAGCAGGGTGAGTTCACAGCAGAATACAACTGCCCATACAGGATACAATGTGATTCAGATGGGGGTAGCATTTGGTGATGGTGTGTAGTGGCATACAGGAGAAACCAGTAGCACATTGGACTGTGGGCAGTTCAGTGCCTTATCTTTTGTAGAGAGTGTTGTTGGGGATTCTAGGGTTGACACTAGCAGTGAGGGGCATGAGGTAGCACCTCATCATGACTGTGATCAGGAGTCACGCTACTGGGCAGGGCAGTTGAGATTCAGTGAGGACATGATCATCGCARCCACTAGGCGCATTGATGACACATGMATTGGTGGTCGATTGTTGCTGGAGGGCATCAATGGCACATGATAGTTCATATGGGGGATTTTCCATAGATGACTTTCATACTCTCAGGGAGAGAGTGYCTGTGATGAGGACCGACTACTAGAAGTTGTTGATGGACTGAGACTATCTATTTGGGGTTGGTGAGATGTATCACAGRGCCCTGAGGGAGTAGGAGTTGGAGGTGGACAGACTCACTCATGAGTTGGAGATCACTCAAGGATTCTTGAGAGGCACACCGATAGCCCTTCAAGAATCAGAGTCCAGATCAAAGGACCTTCTTGAGGAGATTAGACAGAGATCCACTACATCTATCTTAGTGGAGAGTTAGATATACCCTTCAGTCACATTACTAGGGGATGTTGGTGGCTTACCCCAGGAGCACCAGTTAATGGAGGAGCAGAAAGAGTACCCTAGGTCACTGATGAATATGGAGATTTATGATCCGGAGGCACAGGAGCTACCCTCCACAAGGATATTTGAGACAATCGAGCACTCACATACGCATGGGGACTCCAGAGCCAAGGGTAGTTTTGAGGACACTTCCAATTGTGTCCCAGGAGTGGTTGACCTTCATGTAGAGATTGACCCAGTAGTACACCTGGGACCCATGACACTACAGGAGTATACAGGAGATTACATGAGCATGCAGGAGCTTACAGTGGTGAGTGATAGTTCATAGAGACATGAAGAGGTGTACAATGGGATTTAGAGGACTCAGGAGCGTATTGGCTTGCAGGGAGGAGACACACTTAGTGGAGCATGGAGATGCCTCTCCTTTGCAGCAACACATAGTTCTGAGAGATCACCTTCACAGTATCAACAGTTGCATGAGAGATGAGGGATGGAGAGTGGTTGACCATCAGTTGGAGGAGTTACCCCCGGTGGTACCTGATGATTGGGGTTCAGTGATGACTACAGGCGAGTATTCACCTTGTGTACCTATGACGAGATTTTGGTTGAATCCTTGGGATTGGCCAAAGCATATGATACTTTCCAGTCCTACAGTTAGCTACARATGTTTCTGTTGGCCTTTTTCGACACTTTCATCATTGACAGTAGCATGGGGGAAGATAGACAGTGGCAGAGGACATGGAGAKTTAGGCTGACACTACCTGACATGAGTGCTTTTACGACATACGACGGGATAGGGGTGGATCATCATAGGMAGACAATTGAGTCTTTGTGCGTGATGGTGAGCATCATAGGCCATGGGATAGCAGACATCTCAGAGGGCGACACAGATATAGATTCTCATGGGGATGAGCATGGAGGGCCTCTGACAGTGATCAGTATGACACAGGGGCAGTTAGCAGGGATTGGAAGTGATAAACTTCCAAGTTTTCCATGGGATCTGGGAGTCCATTTTGTTAGTAGGTTGTTTCATCTTATGATGACCTAGGTTGCGCCAGAGAGCCACATACTTCACTTTGGGTTGGTTTTGAGTGGGCTTGTAGGGGCTTATCCTATGGAGCGAGACAGTTTCTCCCTTTTGATCATCATGATCGAGCAAGGAGATGGTTGGGCAGATACTACTCCCATATGCGTTCTTTTACAAATACAACTTCTAGACAGCAGGTCCAGTTGCCACAGGTATTCTAGCTTGAGGATCCAGGAGTGGGGGATCCAGTATGTATACAAATAGCAGACAATCATGGTTAGAGTAGTGCAACGTCAACATGGTGATCCTTGGAAAAGAATAGCATGGGACCCAGGGATTGCAGGGTTGAGCATTTCATTGACTGATGGAAGCAAGTGGACCCTTGCAGGGGAAAGTTATTTTGATTTTCCATTGAGCTTCAGTGTTGAGGAGAGCACATCACTTGAGGGTGCTTCATGGAGGTCTTGTAGTATCTGACTAGGGCAGTAGCATGAGCAGTTGGTGGAGACCGTGTTTGTCTTGATATGGACTCGGAGGATGGACTCATTCCGGGATGAGGCCATGTGTCATGTGCAGGAGACTCATGGTGTTGATATGTCTCAGGGTTATCCCTCACAGGGTATTGCAGTTCACGTCCTGATATGGGACCCAGGGGACGAAGTGTGTGATAGTTCATCTTTGGATAAAGACTACTGTGTGTCTCACAGGTGGACATGGTACCCCGATATTACATTTGGATGGATTGAGTTATTGCTTGAGGACAAGCAATATTCTAGCAGGGAGGACTGTAATGTCCCCACTTTGGGACATCATTGTATTACAGAGAGTTATGATGAGCAGAGTGGCCAGATGGAGGTCATAGCGAGTACAGGGGATATTGAGGGGTATTTTGGGGTCGGTCTTGCATCGCTCATCTTATTTCATCATCATGATCCATTCCACACAGCTTGGATTTGGTTTCGTTGCATTCCGACGATTTCCATGATTTTGAGTTATTTTGGGCTATAGGTTAATTAAATTCACTAAGGAGGTCATATTGGTCATAATACTTGGAGGAACCTCTTAGTGTAATAGCTCATTGGAATTGGAAGGAACAACACTACAGGATAGGATGATGAGAAGTGACTTTTAGTGGCCAGGGAAGCCACAAGGAGAGATAAGGTACTTTTCAGAGGTAAAAAGGTTAATTAATTAATTAATTAATAATTAAATAAAGTAAAAGTCACTTTGGAGAGACAAGGTGAGCAAGGAGGATAAAAGAGAGACAAGGGCCTCTATTCTAGGATTCAAGTTGTTTATCATTTTGATATCTGGCTTCTTGCTAGTGAGCCCATGCACTTGGGGGTTTTGAGGGTTTGACTTAACAAACCCTAGAGATCAGCTCAGTGGTGAAAGATCCCACCCAACCTGATCCAAGCTTGGTCACGGAGGTGAAAGATTCCTCCCTCACCATTCTACATCAAATCTACTCAGCTTCAGGAGGTTTTCTACATCAGTTACAGGTTCAGAGAGAGCTTGGGCGCAACTTCACGGCATTTCCAGCAGGAGGGCGCACCACCTTGAGGAGGTTAGCTTGATCTAGGCGGAGAAGGATTTTGAGGAAAAGGACTTTTGGGTATTCTTGGTAGGGCCTAGGGCACCTTTCCTATCCCTTTCCGGAGGAGGTTTCTCTGTCATATTATTTATTGGAGCTCAACACATGTTCAGAGAGAGGAGGGCGCACCACAGATTGAGGATCTAGTCATTTGGTTGGTCAGATCTTCCACATTCAGCCCGAGAATTTACTAGAGGGTTTCCAGTGGGCCGATCTACATTTTGGCACCCTTCTCAGGGGGTTTGGCAGCTTATTCCTTGGAGGCTGAATTATTGGGGTTTCAGTCATCCAAGAGGGCGCAAGTCAAATAGAGGATTGTTTATTTGGAGGGTTATATCTTCACCGTTTGGCTTGAGACTTCGCTAGTGGTTTAGCCTTGGCCTGATCTACACTTCCAGCCATTTTTAGAGTGTTTGGAGGCTTCTAGCAGCTAGGCCTAATTGTTGGGTGTATTCAGCTTCCAGCAGGGCGCAACTTATCTTGTTTTGGGTTTAGCACTTCAGAGGGCAGGGATCTCAGCTTGTTATTCATCTATTACAGTCATGTGGCCTTTGGAAGATTGTAGCTTCTCTTCTTGATATTGCTTATGGATCATCTTCATTTTTCTATTAGCTCTTAGCTATATTGTACCAGATCTGCAGATCCATTGTATCAAGGTCTTCTTCTATTATGAATAATATCAGATCTGAGGTATTTTTGGTTATTCCATGTGTTGTTGATCTTGCATCTTGTTGAGGTATGTTCCATTGCTACATCTATTTGATTATTGCTTCAAACACACATAACAACCATCATTATAAACCCTAGTGCAACCTAAAAAACCAAATCAGCAAAGTGTTTGACGAAATGCCACAACCAGAAAATGTATAAAAATTCATGAAAAACACAATGTTCTTAGCACCTTGGCTTGGGAACATTGCAATGGTTCTCTAGCTTAGGATCCTTTTGAGGTTCAAGGTATGTTAGTTCTCATTTTCAGTCTTTAACATGCCATGTGCCCTCGTCATGTGAAGGGCGTTCCATACCAATGCCTTGTAAAAAGTGCCAACACACCACATCATGCCTCCAAATATGTAGAACATGCCTTGTGTAAAAATATATAGAACGTACCTTGTATAATGTGAGATGTACCAATGAAGATGAACATCTCTCCAAATATCCAAATTTCCCTCGGGAGAAGTGAAAATGCCTCAAAAGTATCCTCAATGAAGGATTTTGCATCAATAGGCGTGGAAATGTCCATTTTAGCTCCAATCCTAAACCTCTTGATGTTCTAGTGGTAACAAAATGCAGTATTAGTTAGTTATTGTGCATATAGTGCTATGCCCAGCAGTTAAGTTTTTGTTGGCATTGGAAGCATAATGGCATGCTGTAACTCTTTTATTGTTGGACTGTGCATTGCATACGATAACATGTTTAAATCTTTATTTACAGTTTTCATACCGTAATTATCCTATGCATAATGATCTGGGACATTTTAAATGTTGGAACTTGGGACAGGATTCTCTTGGCTCTCCTAAGTCCTCTGTATGTTTGTAGTTTTTGACATGTTTCTTTTCTTCATCTTCTGTTGCTTCCGATGCATTTGAATGCAGCCTACTTGGTCTTCTGTAAAATAACTTCAATGTACTCTCTCATTGGGCCTGAGTTTTCAAGCATGTGCAGGGTACTTAGAGATCAGGTATGCATTTGAATTTTTCGACTATGATATGGCTCAGAAGGGCTGCAATATTTTAATATAAATGTCGAGTGCTAAGTTGTATGTGGGTTGTGACCTAGGCACTTCTTAACCTTGGTCAATCCTGAGAAGATAGGCCAAGGAGGGTAACCTTAAAAGTAGATGAAAGATATGTAGCTTTTGCATTCCAGGTATACAGGCCTGTAACATTCCTTACAATATCATCATAACATCTCTTTCTATTTGTCCTTTCATCTGTGCTTTAGATTACTTTTAGCTTGCTCTTCGTATTGGAAAATTGTGGATGATAGGCTTTTAACACTCAAATTGCAGGGAATAAGGTTCTTCAGAAATAGTTTTCAATGCAAAATTTGGGAGGTAGAGTTTGCAGAGATTTACTCATCTTGATTCTTCTTCAATCATCAGCTAAAGGTGTTAATATGCAAGGTATCTGAATGGAATCTTTCTTTTCTCCATTGATACATCTGAATCGATAAATACTATTTTAATTTTTAACACTGCCTGTACTGAATCTTAGAAAACGAGGAATTGGAAAATATAACT